>CAOLHI010005054.1:0-86544 GCA_948474755.1 Ctenosaura bakeri | reverse complement strand
AGTTTGTTTGTGTAAACCACACACACACAAAGCAAAAACACAGAGGCAGAGTCACATATTACAATACATTATTATCAGAGAAATCTAAAACCATGAATATTTAACCCTGAATTTACATGTAACTTAGCCCAAAATGTGGTGATAAATGAAAAGAAATGGCTTGACAACTAACATTTTAAGATGGACACAGATGAACAAAATGAAGGGTAGATAAATCAAGATTTTAGGAAAGAATGTTAGGAAAATGACTGGTCTGGAATAGAATAAATTATACAAGCAAAATATAGTTGTCAATATATTCATAATAGCACTAATGTTAATATTGTAGAGCTCATCTAAACAGTCAAAGAGCCTCTGGTATGTTACTTAACTATCCCTCCTAAAAGCACTGTGATTGGGGAGGTCTGGTCACACCATTCACTGACTGGACCTTAGAGCCCCTGGTTTTACTCAAAAATGGATAATGTGGACAATGGATAATGTGTTTTCAGAGGCCTAGAACAAAGCCATACCACATGTAGGAAACATAGTTTGGAGCTTTATTTTACAAACAGCTTGGAAAAGTAACTTTTTTGGATTACTTAGCTATTGGCTGTGCTGGCTGTGGGATTCTACAAGCTGAAGTCCAAAAAATGTAACTTTTTCAATTGTATAGCTCATTGGTATTCAGCATCTTTTGGTCTTCAAAATATTGCAAAGGAAAAAAAAAAAGTGGGGAGGTGTTACTTCCGGTATGGCACCCTTGGAGAGGGCTCCCAGATATCACTTTGATATCATTTAATTCTGCCTTAGCTGGACTGGCTCGCAGTTACCCCACTCCACGTGTTTGCGGGTTCTCCGGACAAGCACGGACAGAGTGCGGCCGTTAATGGTTTGCATTCCATTCCCCATTGAAGCCAGCAACTCAAACCTCGCCCGCAGCTTTAGGGAACTTCCCCCCGCAAACTTCACAATGGCCACACGGCTTTCTGTCAAGTTACTCTTTTATGTTGGGTCATCAACGTCCCAGCCACAGTATTGTCTTCACACGCAAATCCAATCATGCTAAACTTGACCTTTCCAAATCCTTTGTCCAGCACCAAAACTCCTTTTGTTCTCCCCGGGACTGCCATAGCCGAAAGGCACAAACTTCCCTATAAAACCCCCTCACTTTTAACCAGTCTTCGGATCACTTTGGACTGCCATCCTGCCTGCTGGTTGTCTAAGGGACTCCCCTCAGCTCCCCAGGCTGAGCTTTCTTCCCCGGAAACCCTCTTCTCTCCAGGACTACGAGACAGGTCGTATTGCCTTTCCCAATAAACCTCCGTTTCTCTTTCCAAGTTAGTTAGTTTATGTCTTGTCTTTTGTGTTTTTGCCTTTAATAAAGAATTGTCTATTATTTGGAAAACCTTGTCTAGCTACTCTCTGACCCGCCGCTGTATACATAGGGTTAAAGATCTCGTTACGTTACCCTGCCTCTTGCTAACCAAACAGTGTTCAGGCTAATTTTCCCCAATTTGGTATTTTTGATTGGCAAACAGGGCGCCCCCTCCAGGGACCCTCCAGGGAATTCTCAGGGTAACAGAGGGAGGGTGAGATCATGGCTTTTACTCTTCCCATGTACAGATCAATAAATCTATGGGGATTGCACAAGCATTGACTTTCAGCCATTGTTTTGATGGGCCCACTTGCAAGTAGCAACTGGATTTAAGCCATGGTGGTTACATGGCTTGGTGACGTCTATAGAAAAGGATAGGTGACGATGGAACAGACTCATTTGCGCTAAACTCCCCAAGAGTTAAAATTTCAAAATGGTTGTGTGAAAAGAAAGAAGAAACACACACACACACACACACACACAATTAATTTGATATTAAAAGCTCCCTTTGATACCTCAGCACTGAGTAAGAGAAAGGTGTAAACTACTACATCATTAAAAACTACATGGGGAAAAACCCAGCCCTGTAGCGTCCTCCCAGCCAAATCAAATAGGTAAGATGTTTTAAAGTCCATGTGACAAAAATAGCTTCTAGCAAAACAGCAAGTTTAAAACAGATTTTTCATGTAACCAACACTAAGTAATTAGGTGACAAGCACTCTTGGCTGCGCAGCTTTTCAAATCAAAATATGCCACTGGCATTGGCAATACTTCAGGGTTCATGATAGGGTGAAAGGGTGCCCCATTGTTTCCCCTTTCCCCGAAATCGCCCCTTCTTTCACTGTTTTCCTGCAGAGACATCAGAGAACTAGGCTTATTTTAATAATGTGGGTTCATCTTGGACTTGTCATGGTAAATGCTCAGAAGACATATCCCCACAGAGACGTCAGTGCATTGGGTTGTATACTTGGCTGTGAAGGTGCAGTAACCAAGAAGAATCAATATTTGGGTTGGGAAATGTACAAGTTACTTGGTTGGTTGGTAACATAGGTTTCCATTTTGGGGGCTGAGGTATAATTAAGGCTTTTCCTTGCCACACCACTTAGTCCCAGACCCATTTTTATTTTTTGGAGCCCTGAACAGAGCTGCTAATGAAATGCAGCTGGAGAATCACTCCTGCTAAGTCTGGAGTTGAGGAGGTTCCCCACATTCATTCAGCTTTAATCCTGCCGTTATCATTCATTGAAAGCAGAATCTGTGTCACTGAAATCTTTCTATATTCTTTTACTTTAATAATGTTCAACTTTATATCATGAGTTCGTTGATGAGATTCTTCTTTGTGCAGACCTAACCATAGTCCCTCTTGCTCTAGCAACATGGAGGTTAGACTACTGTAATGTCCTCTATTTGAACCTCTCAAAAGAACCAGACATTTCAACTGATCTGACATACAACTGCTGAAATAGCAATTGGACCTTGACAGATAAAAATATACAGATTCCCATAGTTGAAAGAGAGGGGCACGGAGTCCAATTCTCTGCCATGCAGAAATATACCATCAAAGCATTCTCAACAGATGGCTATCCAGGCTCTGTTTAAAAATCTCAAAAGAAGGAGACTCCATCACACTCCAAAGCAGACTATTCCACTGGCAAACTGCTTTTACCATCAGGACTTTCTTCTTAATGTTTAGATGGAATCTCTTTTTCCTGGAGTTTGAAGACATTGCTCTGTGTCTTGGTCTCTGGAGAAGCAAAAAACAAACTTGTTCCATTCTCCATATGACATCCCTTCAAATATGTAAACATGACTATCATGCCACATCTTAACCTTCTCTTCACCCGGCTAAAAATGCCCAGCTCCCTAAGCCACTCCTCATAGGGCATGGTTTCCAAGCATCTGTCCCTATTGAATTTCATTTTATTAATTTCATCCCAATTTTCTAGTTTATCTAGGTCAATTTGGATTCCATTTCTCTCTTCCAGTGTGTTAGCCACCTGTCTTAGTTTTGTGTCATCTGTAAACTCGATAAGGATTCCCTCTACACCATCATCTAAGTCATTGATAAAAATGTTGAACAGACTGCCTGTTTAATCATCTGCCGTAGAATCTTTCGCAGTATTGATGTCAAGCTGACTGGAAGATAATTGTTTTGATCCTCTTTTTTTACCTTTTTGAAAATGAAATGGGGACAATATTTGCCCTCCTCAAGTCTGCTGGGACTTGATCCATTCTCCAGGAATTCTCTAAGATTATTGCCAGGAGTTCTGAGATTACTTCTACCAATTCTTTTACTACCCTTGGATGTAGTTCATCTGGCCCTGTTAACTTGAATTAATTTAGAGTAGTCAGGTATTTCTGTACTACTTGTTTACCTATACCGTGCTGAATTCCCTCTACTGCATCATCTGTTCCTTTTTCCCCAGGTAGAGCACTGTTTTCCTTTTGGGAGAAGTCTAAGGCAAAGAAGCTATTGAGTAGTTCTCCTTGTCACCTATTGCTATTTCACTGTCTTCTCCATGCAGACTCCCTACCATTTCCTTGTTCTTCCTTTTGCCATGGACATAACCACAAAGGCCCTTGTTATTGTTTTGAACTTCTCTAGCAAGTCTGAGTTCATCCTGCACTTTAGCTTTTCTGACTTTCTCCCTACACTTGCTGGCTATTTTGAATTCCTCTTTGGTGATTTCTTCCTTTTTCCATTTCTTGTATATATCCCTCTTAAATCTTAGCTTCACTGAAAATTCTTTAGACATCCATCTCAGATTCTTTAGACACCTCTCATTTTTCTTCTTCATTGGAACTGTTTGAAACTATGTTTTCAATATCCCACTTCTAAGGAACTCCCAGCTATCATGAAATCCCTTCTCTTTTAGTATTCCTGACCATGGGATCACTCCTAGTATTTCCCTAAGTTTACCAAAATCAGCTTTCTTAACATCTATAATGCATCTCTGACTATGCTTTGCTTCCTCTTTCTGCTGTATAACAATCTCCAGAAGAACATGGTCACTTCCACCTTAAGATCCTGCCACCTCCACCCATTAACCAGATCATCTTCATTGCTTAGGATCAGATCTAAAATAGCTGTTCCTCTTGTTCCCTCTTCCACCTTCTGGATTGTGAAACTGTCTGCAAGGCAAGTGTAAAATTCTTGGACCTGATACTCTTGGCAGAATCTGATTCCCAACAAATATCAGGATAGTTGAAATCTCCCATTACTGGACAAGCAAATATTACTGTAATACCAAAAGAAGGAAAAATATTCAGGAATTAGGGAATTATAGACCTATTGCGCTTTTAAAAGTGGATTATAAAATATTTGAGACTATATTAGCGGAGAGATTTAAAAAAGTCTTACAAGCAATAATTCATACAGATCAAAATGGATTTTTACCAGGAAGGGCATTAAAAGGTAATATAAGGACTGTGTTAAACATAATAGAATATTATCATAAACATAACGAAAAGAAGATGGCTCTTTGTTTTTTGGACACAGAAAAAGCTTTTGATAGAGTTAATTGTTGTTTTTTTGGAAGAGATAATAATGGCAATAAAGTTGGGAGAGAAATATATAGAATGGATAGGAGCAATTTACAAGGAACAAAGGGCCAAAATAATAATAAAGGGAGAAAGGACACAAGATATAATGATAAATAGGGGTGTTAGACAAGGATGTCCCTCGTCTCCACTTTTATTTATATTAATATTGGAAATAGTAAATAATAGGATTAGAAAAGAAAAGGAAAGGAAAGGAAAGAAAAGAAAAGAAAAGAAAATAGGACGGGTTAAAATTCGAAATCAGGAATATAAATTAAGTGCATACGCGGACGACTTAGTGATTATCTTAGAAGATCCAGTAAGAAGTATAGAAATTTTGACAGACGTTTTAATAAAGTTCGGAACATTATCTGGTTATAAAATAAATAAAGAGAAAACTAAAATAATTATAAAAAATATCAGAGAGCAAGAGGAACAAGAATTAACACAATTAACCGGTTTTACAAAAGTGAAAAAAGTAAGATATTTAGGAATTACTATTACAAAAAATAATGTAGACTTATATGATAACAATTATAGGAAAGTATGGGCAGGAACTCATAAGATGGAAGAAATTAGATTTATCTCTATTAGGTAGAATATCAGCAACTAAAATGAATATACTACCCAGAATAATTTTTTTATGTCAAAATTTACCAATAATGATAAATGAAAAACCTTTTATAGAATGGAATAGGTAGCTATTGAAATTTGTATGGAAAGGAAAGAGACCAAGAATAAAGGGGAAAGTTTTAGAAGATACAAAAGAAAGAGAAGGAATGGGCCTGCCAAACCTAAAGCTATATTATCATGCAAATAGTTTAGAATGAATAATAGAATGGATAATATTACAGAATAGAAGATTGTTATATTTAGAGGGATTGTTATATTTAGAGGGAGTAGAGCTATACTTTGGTTGGCATGCATACATTTGGTATGGAAAATCCTCAGTTGATAAAAATTTTAAAAGCCATCTCTTGAGAAAAGCTTTGATAACAACATGGTTGAAGTATAAAAGGCAGCTGTATTTATAAACCCCACTCTGGATCTCGGTGCACGAGGCTTTCTACAATAGAGAAAAACCAAAGACAGAGACATGGATTACATATGAAGATATATTAAAAAGACAAGGAGATACTGTAACTTTTAAAACAAAAAACTAATTGATGACAGAAGGATGGGATACACATTGGTTGTTAATCAGACAGTTATGGGAAAGATATAAAAAAGACAAAGTAGAAGGATTTGAATGTAAAGAAAATGAATTTGATAAGGTCTTAAGAGTTGGAACAGAACATAGGGTAAGTCAGCTATATAAAATTTTACTTTTGCTACAAAATGAGCAGGAAACAACTAAAAAATCAATGGTAAAATGGGCACAAAATATGAATCAGATAAAAACAATGGATCAATGGGAAAATTCTTGGAAGATTGCATATGAATTGTTAATACCGGTAAGTTTAAGGGAAAATTATTACAAGATGTTATATAGATGGTATATAACACCAGCACAAATTGCAAAGATGCAGAAAAATTATAAAAAGACCTGCTGGAAATGTGAGCAAAGAGGAACTTTTTATTATATATGGCGGAAATGTACACAAGTAAAAGCATTTTGGGAAATAATACATAATAAAGAAGTGTTTAAAATAAAGTTTACATTAACACCACAAATTTATTTGCTTAATATGATAGAAGAATTAAAAATTAACAAATCGCAAAAGAAAATACTACTATATATGATAACAGCGGCTAGACTTTGCTTTGCCCAGATGTGGAAATTGAAAACAGTACCAAGAGTAGAAGACTGGTTAATGAAATCATATGATATAGCAGAAACTGATATTGCAATACAATCTTTAAAGGATAATATGAAGGAGAAGATATTAGAAGAATGGAGAATAGTACTCCCGGTATGGGAAGCTTGTTGGGGGAAAAGGCAATTGTTTTTTTAGAATAAAAATGAATGTATAAAAATTTAAGGATTTGTGCCTGGAGATCATAGAATCATTTGAAAATGATAATTTAGAAGTAAAAAGGTTAATAGAAGTGAAATGAAGGAATATGAAGGAATAAAGGGTTCTTTTGGAATTTAAATTTGTTAGATGAAGGAATAATACAGATAAGGTAGCATAGGTACCTTGAATTTTGGTAAGGGGAGCGGTAAGGTAAGGGAATTTTAGTAATTAGGTTTAGTATTTAGAATGTATATGTAGGATATAGTATATATGTTGGAAGTTAGGTTGAGTATGTAATATATATGTAGGAAAGTTGGTAGATATAACTTTATGTAGTTTTGTTTTGTTTATTTGTATATGTTTATACTTTGTTGTATGTCATGAAATGTTATGTCATGTTAAGTATGTTATGTATTCTGTGTGTATTTCATCGTATTTAATAAAATATTTTTTAAAAATTTTTTAAAAAATGAAATCTCCCATTACTACTATATCTCTCCTTTCTAAATGTTTGGTCATCTGTTCCAGAAGGGCATCATCCAAGTCTTCAGTCTGGCTTGGGGGTCTTTAGGAGACCCCCACAATGACATCACTCTTGTTTTTCTCCCCATTAATTTTTACCCAGGTGCTCTCAACCTGGCTTCCAGGATTTAAGTCATGGATGACTCCATGGGTGTAAATGTCCCTGACATATAGTGCCACTCCTCCTCTTTTCTTCTTTGGTCTATTTCTCTGAAATGAACATCCTTTTACAAAGTCTCTTTATGGGAATCCAACCCAGCCCACCTTTTCTTGTCTTCTGCCTAGCTGGAAGTTTTCTTGCAACACTGACATTTGGAAGATGGTGAAGGAAGGCTGAAGAAAGGCAGCCTTTCATTGTTGGGTTGCAGCAGTATGTCTGCAGGAAACAATGCAATAAAGCATGACCTGGGAAAGAATGGGATTCTGCTGTTGGTGACCATCCTGTAGCTGTGTCAGCTTATGCACAACACACAAGGTAAGCAGTTGCCTCCAAAATCACGTACTGAACATTGTAAAGAACAAAACAGAAGGAAAGGGGAAAAACAGATTAGCCTGCCTTATGAGCTACTCTGGCAAGCAGAAAAAGCATAGATCTATACCTTTTGCTACTAATATGGAAATCATAAGAAAAGTGAAGGCTATTGAAAGGGAAAAAAACATTCTGGCGTGCATTTTGGAAGAAACTTTCAAGTGATTTCTAGAAGTTTTGCTATTTTGTTTATTTGATTATGCAAGGCTTACCTGGCCTTTCACATGTGCATATGTTTAGTTTTGGATAAAAGTTTTGCTGAAACATGTCGAATTGCTCTTCTTTTTGTGGGCTAGGAACCCATCCCTTTTTTTTTTTATGTTATTTCTACCTCTGGTACCAAAATTTCTGTTAAACAAGTCAAGTCCAGAAATACATCTATATGTTCTATCATCTGAGGGTCATACATTTGGTCTGTTTTTGACAATCAACCTAATATTTGTGGCCTCAGTGTTTGGAAAAGTTACATCTGGCTCTATGGTTCACAGTTGCTTTTGGGGACTCATAACAGTGGCCATGCTGGCTGGGAGAGTTTTAGCCCAAAGTATAGTATAGCCCAAGTATAGAGTATAGCCCAAATAATTTTCCAAGCTAAGGATAAGTATGCACAGGATTGCCACCTGAGCCCCTGAGGAAAGATCAGACAAGGCCAGGGCTTAGATCACCTCCATCGCTCACCACCAAAAAAAGCCCAGCCTGTTCTTCTCATCTGAGCTTCCTTCCCTTCCCTACCTTCAGCTCAGAAAGGAAGGTTGGGACTTCTAGGTAGCAATGACAACTTTGCCATGGCAAAAATGGGGAACTCTGGCCCATTGTCTTGAGTGTGGTGGATTGTAAGATAGGGTAGTAAGACAGGATCTCTCACCTGTTATTAAGTGGAATGATTTTCCAGGTGGGCTCCACCTGACTCCATCAATAGTTGCTCCCCAAGTGAAAAAAAGGGCTGTTTTAAAGGGATTTGGGGAAAAGAGGATGATGATGACAACAACAAAGACAACAGTGATGATGATAATCCCACTTTTTTCCCACTGAGACTCAAGGCAGCTTACCAATGTTTAACAAATAGCTAAAGCCTCACAACATTGTTGTTGTTTGTTGTTAACTGCCTTCAAGTCAACTTTGACTTATGTTGACCCTATGGATGAGAGAGCTCCAAGTCAACTTACCTTCCAACTGCCCTGCTGAGGTCCTGCACGTTCAGAGATGTGTTTTCCTTGATTGAGTCTATCCATCTGAATTGCTATCTTCCTTTTTTCCTGCTGTCTTCCACCTTACTAAGCATTATTTTCTTTTCTAGTGAGTCATGTCTTCTCATGATATGGCCAAGGTACAACAGCCTCAGCTTTGTCATTTTGGCTTCCAGGGAGAGTTCAGGCTTGATTTGCTGTAGGACCCATTTATTGGTCTTTTTACCAGTCCATGGTGTCTGTAGAACTCTTCCGCAGCACCACATTTCAAATGAGTTGGTTTTCTTCCTATCACCTTTCCTCAATGTCCAGCTTTCACAGCCATGTTTAGAAAATGGAAACATGATGGCACAGGCAATCCTAACTTTAGCATTCAAAGTCAGAAATGTAATTACCCATATTTGTTGGTGTATAAGATACACTCCATTTGTATGCCAGCAAATACTATTTACCAGAATATAAGACACATCAGCATATCACACACACTCCATTTTCAAATAGAACTTTTTTTGGGGAAAAGTGAGTCTTATACCCCAGCAAATATAGTAAGTTATTTTAAAAAAAAACTATGTTAAAATCACAAATTATTAAAAGAAAAACAGTACCTAGAAAGGTGTTAATTTTCTTGCCTTGTTGCTTTTATATGCTGTGACTTCTTTATTGTCTTATCACATGTTAATCTTTTTTCTGTTCATGTTATTAGCTGCCTTGAGTAAGTGGAGGTCTCTCTGGCAGAGGAGTGAAGCAAAAAGTGGGAGTTAAGAAGAATGAACAAATAAACCCATTCTGGAAGCCTGTAAACAGGAAGGTAGAAATAGAGGGATTGTGAAGGGTTGCTGCTCCAACTTTGAATCACACTTTGTATGATAAAGAAACAGCTCTAACTGTAATCAGCCAGAGATTAGAAGAATGAATTGGCACCAGGCTTTCTGAGGTCATACTCCCTCTCTGTCTTCCCCAAGAGGGTGTGGTAAGTCCCCCTCCCAGAAACAACCCCAAGTAATCAAATGTTGGGAGAAAAGAAGGCATGAAAGAAGGGAAATAGTGCCATAGGTCAAAGTGGTAATTGCTTTACCTGTAAAGCTGACAGCGGAATGAGACATTGTATAAAGCTTGGAAAAGGTTGTTCCCCTAAAATGGATCCATAAATAACATCCACTTGGAAAGACTTTGCTGAATGGGATAGGCAATGATGAATGGGTGGGGGACACTGGATCCAGAGGTTCAGAAATGTAAGTAAGTGAAATAGCTGCAGCATGAATAGTCATCTGCAATTAGTCCATGCTATGGCCATGGGAAGGGACAGCCATAACCTGGGAATCAGGGAAAACTGGGGCAAATCAAGAGTGAGTGGGGTGGGAATTCACTAATACTTATACACGGTGGCCAGCTTCCCTATCTTTGGGTGATGATGGAGTTCATGGAGAGATTGAAGCAAAGGTGGGCAACTTCTTGAGGCCAGGGGCCTACATTGCCACCCACCCCATCTATTGCTAAAAATGCTTTTCTAAAGCACTTCTGCTTTAAAAAAAGATGTGGGTAGAGTACCCAGGTGAAGCTAAGTAGCATTTCTTGGACACTTCCAATAGTGCATACTGACCTCAAAGAAAGTAGATGACATTGCTGTTGTTCTTTGTGCTTCGAGTCATTTGCAACATGAAGTTTTCTTGACAAGATTTCCTCAGAGGAATCATAGAGTTGGAAGAGACCACAACAGCCATCGAGTCCAACCCCCTGCCATGCAGGAACTTGTACTCAAAGCACCCCCAGCAAATGGCCATCCAGCCTCTGTTTGCCATCCTTCCTCAGACTACTACACCACATTGGCTCTCAACTGAATCCAGCCAACCTACTTTTTCTTTTCTTGCCTAAGTATTTCTGTGCTTAAAATAATACCAATCGGTCCTCCCATTTTTTTTAACCTAAATATCACAGATCATGCACTTAGCACATGAGACTCTGTTTTCAACCTCCAGTGAAAAAGTGCAAGGAAAAGAGGGGATAACACAGTCCTCTGCTTGTAAGGTATCCTCACTGTTTGTAAGGTATCCTCATAGGATAGCTATCACAAGGAAGGGATTCCTATTTGTACAACTGGATGCTTTACTTCTTGGTATATCCATTAAAAAAAAATAACAGTAGTCTTTTCACACTACATGAAATTCAGCATGGTATAGTGGTTTGAGCATTGAAGTACAACCCTAGAGACTAGGGCTCAATTTCCTGCTCAGTCATGGAAACCCACTGGGTGATCTTGGAGCATCACACACTCTCAGCCCCAGAAAATCTCCTGATAGGCTTGCTTTAGGTTGCCATAAGCTGAAAACAACTTGAAGGCACACAACAATATTAGCACTGTGATTCTACTTTAACAACCATGATTCCATGGAATTCTGGGATTAGCAGCGTTTCACGCATTTGACTAAGTAAAATGTGGCCCACAAAGTCTACACCATAGTAAATTTGTCAGTCTTCCAGTGGATATTTTTGCTGCAACAAAGAAACATAGCAACCACTCTGGAATCTGAAATATCTGTTTATTTGTGGATATGCAAACAAAAATTTGTGGGTAGGACAAATAGATTTCTTAAAAACCAGCACTTCATCTCAGTGGCAACTAGTGGTTTTCATGTCAATGGGCCATTAAAGACACTCCAGGAGCTGCACACTACTTAATTATGGCACTATGGTCTCGCTTTAAGTGTCACGACCATTTTTTATGGAATGAGGAGGTTACAGTTTAGAGAGGTATATGTACACTTCTCAGGCAAAAAGCTGTTGTGCATTGCCAAGCTGCACATTCCAGGGTCCCACAGGATACTGCTATAGCAATTAAAGTGGAATATAGTGCTGTAGTTGTGTAGTGTGAAAAGGCTCTAGGTTTTCATCCAAACTTTAGAAAAGTTACCCATAGTGCTATATGCTAGCTCCAAAACAGGTTCAGCACCTTGGATACCTCCTTTAAGTTCAGACTAAAACCAGAATGGATTCACCAGCCCACTAATTTAGAGGCCACCAGCTATGACTGTTCCAATTGTTCATCCCACACAGAAAGGACAACTGTATCTCAAAGAAACCTCAGTTTTGACCAGCTCTCTGTTCTTTATCTCTGTCCTAAGTTCAAACTTGAAAAGTCTTCTTCCCCCATCCCCTCTCTCCACTGATCTCAAACTCCCATCCCTATTGGTAAATTGGCTCTTTAGAAGAACATCTCCAAGGTTAGCTCTTTGAAAAACTATCAACCCATCATCCTTGATGATTATCAGCTGAACAAAGTATGGTCTGGTCCCTCAACTGCTGGAGCAATATTTACGGAGTTTTGCAACACATGTTGGCTGTTTGGATGTGGGGCTTTATGTAAGAGAGAGGGAAAGGGTGTTATAAAACTCCCCACTATCCATTCATCTATTGAGGGACTTCAGAAAGTTGTTTCTTCAATTTATTAGTACCAGTTCCTGCAACCCTATAACAATTTTTGCAGCTTCTAAGAAAGGCTGTTTTTATCTATTATGCTGTTTTCCTCTTTTAAATAGTGAATTAAAGCACCTTTTTTTCACAGTTAGTGAGCTGGTTCAGGTTTGCCATAGGAGGAAATTTTAAGGCCAAGTTCCATGTTTGAAAAAATAGAACCTCTTGTCCTTGATGATGCAGAATTCCACCTCACGTGTATAAATGCAAATTGTCTTTTTTTAAAAAATTGAACACCTCAAAACTATGGAATTCATATTGTCTCTAAAATCCCAAACAGATATGCATTTTTTCAAAATGGCTAAACCACCAAAGCACAGGAAGGCCTCCCACACATTCACAGGAATACACGTTTACAAAAACTCATCAATATATGAAGAAATATACATAGTGAACATATATAATAAATGCAACACACAATAATATTAATAGTATGTGTCTTTTAATTGGAATATAACATCTGTGGACCAGGTGAAAAACCTACTGTAGTGTTTACATATTGATTTCTTTTTATAAGTGCATTCCTTAATTTCAGGACAGTTCCTTCAAAATGGCACACAAGCACTGGTATCATCTTTGTGAGGAGACTATGCTTTGCTTTAGGGGTGGCCCATCACAACCATTGTGCTTTCTCACTCTCTCTAAAATATTCCGAACCTTAAGTTCTTTATTTCAAATTTATAGTGAAATGTATGGCTTTTTGAATGTTTTAATGAGAAATGGGCTACATGAGTTTCTCAGTCACCAGCAATTGATACTTGATCCAAGCTCAACAGATACAGCTACTTCCATTCCCAGTAAGGCAAGAATCATGTTATACCTGTCTGCTCGGTAGATGTTAAAAAAGAAGAAATTAGGTGGCAAACCTAATCAAACATTGCATTAATGCCTGGAGCTAAAGCACTCCATGCTTTCTGTCTAGATGGACAAATCTATTAGTTTTGTTTTCTCCTATATTTGCATCTTTTCTTAAACAAACAAGCAAAAAAATCTATCATTCTTCCCATTAAAAAAAGTTGTGAAGAAAGATGTTTCTTCCCTTTATGTAAATATTTAAATCAAAAGACAAACCAAACAAAATACCTGTTACTCTGTCTGACAATACAGTACTAATTTTCTTAGTGTGTATAATCAAGCAAGTGTACTCTGCTGAACACGAGCAGAGTACATGACCTGTTAAATATACTTCACACCAGCTTCTATGCATTACTTGGGAGAGGATTTTGCATTTTTCCTCTTAAATGTTTGAGGTTCCAACTACAGCTTCTTGTGGCCATGCTGGCTAGAGTATTCTGGGAGTTTATAGTCCAAAAAACTTTTCCAAGCTCTGGCAGGGTGGTGGTGGTGGCGGTGGCGGTGGCTGCAAACTGCTCTAATTTGGACACTAATGTTCATTCTCAGAGGCAGTCTAGTATTTTGCACAAGCCCATAAACCAGATTATATAATGCTGATAACTTGGCGATACCCTGATCGTACCTCTCCTGCCAGTTAATGTATCTGTCTCAGCCATTCACTTTGTGCAACTGAGCTTGTCTCTTCTTCCGTCTCTCATTTTCTGCCTGCTCTTTGGATGCTGCACTGGTAGCCATGTGATTCAGCCGGTCTGTGTCCTGCTTGTAGTCTCGTCCTAAATTCCATGCCCTTGTCGAATGCCAGGCAGACAAAAATGCTGGCATTCAGCTTCCTGGCACTCCTCGGAAGGGGTGTGGGAAAAATATTTCACCTCATAATTGCAGCATGCACGTGGACCAGTTATTAGGTCACTGACATGGCTTCAGAACAAGAGAGAAACACACACCTTTCCCTGTGGAGTTGTGCTTATGGGGAGTATGGGAGGTGTTTGTATGCAACACAGGTGAGCAGTGCGACCACAGAGGGAAAGAGATGCTTTGGAGCACAGCTGGAGTCTGTGCTCTCTCCCACCACTCCATACTGCTGAGTAACTGATTACACTCTCAGAAAAGAAAAAAAGGGAAAAAAGGAGAATAGATAGGTCCTTCTGCACTACTGCATAATTTGTGATTAGCAACAATGGAGGAACAAAAGATAAGCGCTGTTCACATGATAGCCAAGAAGCTGTGTAAACTAAATTATTCAGAGGAAATCACAGATGAGAATTCCCTTCTCCAGAGGTGATTAAAAAAAAAAAAGCAGACAACTGGCTCCTTGCAGCCGGTAGTTGCTTAACCACAGATTTGGGAAAGTTACTTTTGGGGCTACACTCCCCAAGTCTCCATTCAGAGAGCATGTCATTCTTCGTTTGCTCACTCTGCACAGCAAAGGCACACAACGTAACTGCCAAATCACTGCAACTAACAGTTTCCTGTTGCGCTCAAGGGTCCTCTGACGCTTGAGGGGCCCTTGGGTAGGGGGAGACTGCACTGGCCGTGCCCACTACACCAGCTTCTTTCTTTGTTTCTGAGGCCTCTCAGTGCCTTCCTGCCGCCATTGCCCCCCTTCCTTTAATCTTTGCAGGGATGGGAGCAATTGCTTTCTCCCTTGTTCCTTGCTTCTGGCCAGCCAGCAAGGCTCCTGTTTGGCAGAATGCATCGTAAAACAAAGTATCGCATTGATAATTAAGGGGGCAGCCATGCACCATTTTAACTAAAATAATTTCCCCTGGAACAAGAGTGGCATTGTGGCCACAGCCCAGGGACAATTAAAGCACCTAAGAAGCAACAGAGCAGGTGAGGAGGCTCAAGTTATATACTCATTACACCAGTGCTTTCGTTGGCACTATGATTCCCTCAAAGCACACACAAAGAAATGTCTGATTTGTTGAGCACATTTTTTTCTCTCCCTCTGTCTCTAAGGCCCAGACATCTGCACAGTGATGATAGTTATCATTGCTGTCTGTAGTCCCATATTTCAATAGACCTGGGGTATATCTATACTACGTGGTCATAGCAGTGTGAGACCATTTTTATTGCCATGGTTTCCATCTTACAAACCCCTGGGATTTCTAGTTTGATGTGGTACTTGGAATTTTCTCTTAGGGAGAACTCTAATGCTGCAGTTCAGGGAAATGGGCTTGAGCTCTCCAGCAGAAGGTTGAAAAAATTCTAAGGTGGTGGGCTTTTTAAAACAGAGGTTAAATCAACATACTTTGGAGATACTTTACCATCTCAACACCCAAAAAAAAAAAAAAGGAACAGCAGATTCTCTGCAGCCTTCAAATTAGTGAGACCAACTGGTCATTTTGATGACTGCTATCCTTAGGAAGGAGTCAAAACATGTAAATAAAAACCTGGAGTCAAAACAAGTAAATAAAAACTGAGGAGTTGGAAAGAAATGCTGTGGCTTGCTGCTTGGTTAGAAAAGGAACCTCGTGGTTCCTTTCAAAATCATTCATTTTCCATCCCCAAGTGTGAAGTGAGAATTGCCCATCAAAACCGGAGGGGTTTGGGATTTTAGTCTCACTGTATTTGAAGTACGTTCCAACACTTCAATTCTATGGTTCTATGAAAGACTGGTGATCATAAAGAAAAAGACTAAAAAGGAAGATGATGATATTGTTGTTAACTTGAGGCTGGGCAGAGGGAGGAGAAACAAATGATACTCATAAAGAACAAAAAAACAAAGACAGAAGCACTTGAGGGCTATACAAAAGGAAGGTTCCAGAAAAGCAACAGCCACTTTTGAAATGCTGGACCCCAGAGCCCACTGGGGATACTCTGGTTTAGAGGGAGAAAGGCATCTCTATTTTTAACAGTTGTAGCGTTCAGTTGCCCTTAGCGAAACCTTCAGTGTTTCCTGCCACAACTCTCAGCCCTCCAAGGCTGGTTTATCCTGGCACATGATCTGATGTGCCGCCAAGCACCTTTGTTTGCTGGGGTGGGAGAACAATCCTGGAATGTGTTTTGTCATTCCTATTGTTTTGGAAAGGAAGAGCTGACCTCAGCCCCTTCAGTGTTCCCCTCCCGTCCTGCCCACTGTTTTCTTCTGACTTCTCATTCTGTTTGATGGCTATTTTTGTGTCTCTTTTACTAGGAGGAAAAACCAGTGGAGCAGCAAGGCTTACCAGTGCCACGTTTGGGATTCTGTCCCTTCAAACAACATACTGCAGGAATATATCCCCATTGGAATAAGTTTGACTGTGCAATCCCAGACATGTCTACTCAAAAAAAAGTTCCACTGTATTGAATGGAACTTACTCTGGGTTAAGCACAGACAAGATTGCAACCCCATACTTTTACATTTAACCAGCTGATTGCCTTCTAACAAGGATATGATAGTACACATTTTCATGTGTCGGATACCTGAGCAGGCATGGTGAGTATTGGATAAGATTCTAGGAGAACAAGATTGAAATCTCTGCTGAGCCATGGAAACCCACTAAGTGACTTTGAACAAGTCACATTTTCTCACCTTAGAGAAAGGTAATAGCAAATCCCTTCTGAACAAACCTTGCCAAAAAAAAACCCCTAGAATAGGGTCACCTTAAGTCATAGTTGATGTGATGGCAAGGACAGCAGCAATATAGGATGCTCTCTGTCCTAGGGACCCTATCCCACCAATATTTCATATTTATACTAGCAATATATTTTTATTTATTTATGCATAGCATTTATATAGATTCATAAATGTGTGTGTGTATGAAATTTTTAAGAAACTGTAAAATAATGTAAAATATAACATTAACAATGCTACCAGTAGGAATGCAAATGTTGACTTCCAAATTCCTGGCAATTAAGAATGTGTTTAAACTGTTTTTTTCACTATTTATGCAATTTAGGATTTTAATGCAGTTCTTCAAATTAACAATATTTGGTGTGGTTTGCAACATGATCAAAACCTATAGTAAAAATAATTACAAGCAACTATGAAAGTAGTGCAAAAACAATCTAGCAGAAATAAATATACTATTTGGAGAGTGGGGGTTGAGCTATTATCTAGAAACCAGACAGTTTAGGTTCCAGGTAAGCTTCACTGGGATGCAAATTCTACATCTAGGGTTCCCCATGTCAGAAAACACCTTGTTTCACCTTTCCTCCAATGGCAGGAATGCTCTGGGGAGAGCCTGTGGCACAGATTTTAGTCTGGAGAGGTTGATGTTAGGGAAGATATTCCTCAAGATCCTTGGGTCTCAAGCCAAGTAGGACTTTAAATCAATGGCAGATTGTGGCTTCCCTGTCAGTGGTATGGCAAATCTGCTCCAGGATTTAGATGCTGAATCCTACCCCCTACTCCATCCCACATGTTGGGTGCTTCCCTTAAAGTTCATACTAAAATCTGGAACAGATTTCACTGCCCCACTGAAGTCACTAGCTGCCACTGGTTTAAAGGTATAGCTCACTGCTTTAATTCATGCTCAGAAATAGACCAAAAGTCAGGGGGATCCTTATGGCCTAGTGAAATGGGTTCCCACCAACTGGTCACACTGACTAGTTGAACAGTTACTTTGTGAATTCAGATGTGATATATGGATTGAGGCCCACACAGCCCAGCAGGGGGCAACCTGCCCAACTCTACATCCTCTTGGCAAATTGCTCTTGCTCCTCCTCCTCCTCCTCGTATCATTTGTTAGAGGTAGCAACTCAGAAGCTATGAGGTTGCATATCTTTCTGAGTTCAGGCATAGTATGTATTTATGTCATTGTCTGTTGGTCTCAGATAGGTGCCCCTCCTCCTGCATCTGTCTGCAGTTAGTTGGAGTTTGCTTGTCCTATATTTTGTAGTCAGTAGCTCTTTCTCTCTCCTCCATGTTTGAAGAGCACATGTGATAGAACCCATCACCATGAGGTGTTATGAAACTTTACTGAAAGTTTATAAGTAAACTTTTTACTAAAGAAGACAAAGCCTGCTTTATTTTCTCTACTACACACTGATTGAAAGTGGTATATGACTGATCATTGCTCACCTACTGCTTGCCTATACTAATTATTCTACTTATTAGATACACTACTATTTCCCATATTTCCCAACATCACCACCTGATAAGAACTGATAAGAGAACAGCATAACAATTTTGTCACATTGTCACTTAAAATGACCTTGAAAAGTATAGATAAAAATGTTCCTTATTACAGCAATGAAGCCAAGTAGTTCCCTCTTCTGTTACTTTTGGAATGTGCCTTTGTTATTACCAATAGAAGTAACCTATCATCATAGGTAATTATGTAACTTGTAGGTCATTACTTCTAAGCTCTGTGTATAGTTACACAATGCCCGATAACAACCATTCTTTGGGTTTCTGACCATAAAAGTAAAACAATAAAGTGTCTCAAGCCATCTTTAAGACTAAAAGATTCATTGTAACATGAGCTTTCATGGACTACAACCCCATCAGATACTTGCTGTATAGAGACAGATATACAAAGATGGTAAAATTATAAAATCTAAAGATAGCCTAAAAAAGCTTGGGGCCAGAATATTAGAAAGACTGTTACCTCCCTTATGAGGCTGCACAAAGTCTAAATTGATCAGTAGAAGCCCTGTTGCAAGTCCCACCACCCTGTGAGGCTAACCTAGTAAGAGCATTGACAGGGTTTTCTCTGTCACAGTGCCTTGACTGTGGAATTCTCTCCCAAGGCAGACCAGAGTGGCTCCATCCCTTCTGAATTTTCCCCAGGAAGTGAAGACTATGGCCCTTTTCGCATGTTACCCAGTTGCACGGTGGAGAGGGGGGGCGTCTCGCGCGAAAAGCCTCATCCGGAACGCTGCCGCTTCCCCGCTCCTTCATCCCGCAGGTCACTTCCTGGTAGCACGACCGTCGTGCTAGCGCCCCGCCCCTTCCTTCCGCAGCGCAGTCTGGGAGCTGTAGGCTGTGCTGGGGGGAGGAAGCACGACCGGGTCGGCTTGTTCGGTGCACCGCACGCAGGTAGGTGTGTGAGGGCCACACGAGCATTGGGCGACCGTGCAGTATTTTCGGCTTAAAACCGAAAATAAGAAAATGTGCATGCGTCCTGCTTTAGGCTCCTGAACATTGCGTGAATGGGAGTGCGTCGTACGGACCGACGCTCTCATTTACGCTCAAGGGCCCTCGCGCAAAAAAAACTGTGTGCGAAAAGGGCCCATGCTATTTCACTTGGCCTTTGGCTCTTAAAAATAGGCACATCTGCTCATGGGGTTTTCAAACTGCCTAGTTCTGGAAGTATTTTTAAGGAGGAGTTTGAAGTGTTCAAAACTGACTGCTTTTTTCTCCCCAATTGTACATTACCTCAGGAGCAACCCCTGGCGGGTTAAGAGGTGATAAATAAATGCCAATCATCATCTTCATCATCAACAACAATAGCAACAGGAGCAGCAACAAGAGAGAATAAAATTAACACAACAGCACTGATAGCAGGAAGCCATTTGGGTTTATAGGGGTGATTTTTTTAAAATGATGCCGCTAGAAGGAGCTTGTTGAAGTATTGAACTGACTCCAACATTTAGCTGAGGCACACTTTTTGAATCCTTTGAAAAGGCCCACAGGGAACGTCATATTTTGTATACAACTTCATCAAATTAATATTTCAAGGACCTTTACAGAAGAACAGACCTAGCATGTTGTAGCATGACTAGAAATAAGAAGGAATGCCAGGAGACACTCTGACAGTGGCAATTACATAGGAAAGCAGAAATCAAGTGATTTTTAAATAATGACACCCCATTCTAAATGCTATAGATTTCTAAGTGCAACTAACCTCTGAACCATAATGAAACAGAGACCTAAGTAGTGCTGTCTATTTCTTTGGCTTGAAGTGGCATATTGAGTAGTGTTTCATTTGTAACAACTTCTGGCCCCAAAAGTTATGTTCCATCATGTTGGACAAATCTAACCATATTAAAATAAGCCATAGGGTAGGGGAAACATGCACATATCTTCTGGCTACAGAATTAAAAATGGACTAATCTCTCTTGAGTCCAAAACATAATGCTATACCTTGAAGTTTGATCTTGAGAGTTCATCACAGAATACTGAACTTTCTTTCAGGAGCACAGCTTGTGTCCCAAGCAGAATCCTTATGTGAACTGTTTGAAGGAATCGGACAAAGTGGAATATCATACCCTCCAACCTTTCACAGATGAAAGCTGGGACACTATGACTGAGCAACATCTGAGTATGGTCAAGATGGCAGAAGTTGTTAACGAAGAAGAACAGAGAAGCTAAGAGAGGCTGCAGCAGTTTAGTTTTGCCTGAGTCTCCCAGGAAGAGAAGGATTCCACTCTCCTCTCCTCAACCCCCCTCCTGCTGAGTTACTGGAGTACAAACTGCTTTTGCACTTTGAACTCACTTTGCAGCAATGGGAGTAAGGTGAGGACAAAGGGGAAAGGGGAGGGAGGCAAGAGAAACTGGGACATTTTAGAAGCAGCTGAAGAAGTGGAATGACAGAGGACTGATCAGGACTGTCTCTGCCAAATCAGGACAAATACAGTCAATGTGGCTTAGTGGTTTGAGCATTGGACTACAATGCTGTACAAAAGCTTGGCCATGGAAACCCAATGGGTGATCTTGGGCGCATCACACATTCTCACCTCAGAAAACCCCATAATAGGTTCTCCTTGAAGGCAAACAACAACAAAGAAGGCATGGAGCATGTGGGAGGTAACATTATGACTGAGCTCCTCCTTTAGGAGCTATGCGACATTAATCCACCATCCACACACCCCTTGCAAAAAACCAAACCAAACCACATTTTCTTAGCAGCAATGCTTGAACCTGTCCATTTAGTGGTCAGTGGAGAAAGCAGGCAGGTACAAGCATCCTTCTATTTTCTTATAGCCGGACACATGGCAACAAGCATCTGCACCCCTACAGATTATGTTATTGCTTTGCATCCAGCTATAGAAAAATAGCTGCCCGATGCACTCTCCACCAGCCAGGAAACAGCTGGGTTTAGGAGGCTGACACTGAGGAAAAAATGGGATGGGTGGAGGCGAAATTTTTGGGTTTTGTGCAGCTAGTCATAAATTCAATCTCTGCCACAAAAAAATAAAAATAAAAGTGAGTTGTTTTGCTAGAAGTGCAGCATACACCATCATAACTCATCCACAAGATGCCAGCCTAGAAAAATAGAGGCCCTGTATGGTTCTCCATGCCTCCTAGGTGGCGTGTGAGACTATTTGCCATATTATCCCCTCTTTTGGCTGTTTTAGGCCTGGTAGAGGGCAATAAGAAATTGATTTGTTGGTTTCCTGTTTCAAAAAAAAAAAAGTCTCATTTAAGTTCAAAAAATGGGGACCCAAAAATGTGACAGAATTCCCCTCCCCTTCTCCTTTGTTGAGTTCCCATGGATCTTCTCACTACTTCTTGAGAGGTTTCTTTGAAGAACCAACTCTTGGTGGCTGCCTATTCTGGTCTAGATTGCTCAACGGTTTAATTTGATGTAAAGCATTTGCTTATATGCTTAGGTAGGAGACCAAGAACTAAAGAGAATGACTTATATTTCAATTTTAATTATTAGCAGAGAGTTGTAGGGCCTCTCCTCTCCCTTGCCAAAATAGAGGAATGTTTTTTGATGAACATTTCATTTAGAAACTTTGAAGGTAAGGATTGGGATTCCAGAACAGACTTGTAAACAGTCTGCACAACTTTGGAGCCACCTGCTCCAAAACAGCCCAGTGGCTATGTCTCAGAACTTGCCAAGCGGCTGATCACGCAATTCCCCCTCCCAACATTTTTTTTTTTTGCATGGTAAGGCAAGCAGCCAAAGAAAGTATTTTACTGAGATCCTAATGGGTTTGCTCTCTCCATTTTTCTCAGTGGCCTATAATGGTATAACTTTGATCCAGATTCCTTCTAGTTCAACTGCCTGTCATCTATTTTTACATCTAGGTCCCTTCAGTTGCCAACACAGAATAAGAGTCAATTGTATATGGAATAGAGGGTGGCATCATTCTCTCCTTTGGCTCAGGCAGCACCGCATCTAGGGACAGCCCTGCTGACATAGTAAAATACCTTCTACTTTTGGGGTTGGGAGGGTGGGTACATAGCCAAGATGAGGGAAACTGGCCAAGAAACAAGAATCAAAATGCTGTGTACAAAGAAGAAACTAAACTGCTCATGTTTCAAAGGTGTGTGTATATAAAATTAAAAAGCTGTCAAGCCATCTGGTGGGTTTCATAAAATAAAAATAAAATGAGAGCATGAAAGAATCTGTCATCACCAAGGGTCTCCAGAGCCAGGTTCTTATGGAATATTGATAACTACAGGGAGAAAAGTTTATACATCCTCAATAGCAGATGTATTGAAAGGTCACAATTCAAGTCTTTTGGAATTGTTATCCTGCAAGCTTTAAATCTGAATGGCCAGCAATAAATGTAATGCTGGCAAAAAGAACTGGAGGAGCTAAAAACTCTAATCTCATTTAAGAAATGATTTCAGAACTCTGGAGGACTATTTCAACCTTCCTATTGGCTTATGGTGATGTCATACTTATGACAGTAATGCATCTTAATGGGTTTTCCTTGTTATTCATACATTCCATTTCACATAGGCACTTCTAACAGTAGACTGGAGACAACAATTACAAATCAGATGGATAAGCTCATTTGGCCTTTAGCCTTGAGCCTCAGGATGCTACCTAAAGTTATAGGCATTACAAGTCGTCATTTTATGGTTTTAAAAATAGCGTTCTGGAGGCTTGGGGAAATCAGATTCTCAAACTGCATTTTAAGATAGGTTTTTTCCCCCTGAATTGGTTGTTGCAATCATCTTCCAGAATTAGTTCTCACTGGACAAGAAGAAAAATGCAAAAATAATGCTGTCTAGTAAGCTCTGTGCTTTTATGAAACTTCATTCTAACACGAGCCCCTTATTTTTGTTTTCAATCCATCTTCTACATATGGTAGAGATACTAGATCAGTGTTTCTCAACCTTTTTCCAACTGTGGCTCCTTTCCGACCTTGTTTCCTTCCTGTGGCCCCCCTGTTCTACCAGTAGAAAGGTAGCTATTTAAATGTTTTGTATGTAAATAGAACACAGCAACCACAAAAGGAATGGCAAACACAACAGCTAAAAATACCTGAAGATTACATGCAGAACTCATGCATGCAGCAGCATACCTCCTTTCACAGTAATGCTTGCATGAAGAAACAGCACCCTACACACTAACACTGCTGCAGCCACGCACTTTGCCTGTGACAAACGAGATCTGGACAGCTTGGTGTGTGCAGTGGTAGAATGCCAAAGCGGGAGGGAGAAGGAAGCAGAAGTGATGTTGCCGCTGAGTGTGCATGGCGATTCATCCACTGGAAGCACGGTCACTTCTCTGTTCATTCTCTGTTTTCTATTATCTTCACTTCTCTTTTTTCTTTTTTTCTTTACTGTTTTCTTTTCTCAGTCACTTCTCTGTTTTCTTCACTTTTCACTTCCCTTTGTTGCCCCTTATTCTCATGCCGTGGCCCCTCATTTCTGCGATTTTCACCTGTGGCCCCCTTGGAATACCCTGGGAGCCCCCGGTTGAGAAACACCGTACTAGATTAAAACTAAGAAATGCATTCAGATTTGTAAAAGCAGGAATGAGGATAATTTGTTGCTAGATGTTCTGCTCTGTAATTTCCATCAGCCTGATCCAGCATGGCCAAATACAAAGGTTTATGAGAGTTGTAGTCAAAAACATTTGTTTCCATATTTTTATTGAAAATTTAGTTACATTAAAAAAACTGAGTGGATATACATCATTAGTGACATATCCTACTCCCCCTCCCACTTCCATGCTTATATCCCCCGTTGAATCTAATTTGTTTCCATTTACAGAAGAGAAGAACGGTTACATTTCTGTTTACATAAGAAAAGAACAGTTACATTTCTTTCTTTCATTGGTTTCTTATACATTTATGTTTTTATCCAATCTAAGACTCTTTTCCATTCCCTTTCAAAGTTCTGGATAGATTTGTTTTTCAAAGAAAATGCTAATTTTTCTGTCTCTACCATATCCAGAACTTTTAGTTTCCACTCTCCTAAGTCAATATCTATCTTTTCTTTCTAATGTTGGGCATATGTCAACCTTTCAGCTGTTATGAAATATAATAATAACTTCTGGTGTTTTCTTATCTCCTTATGTTGGCCTAGAATATTTAACAGATAAAATTGCAGTATCATTTCAAAATTTACTTTACAATTTTTTTTGAATTTCATCATGTATTCCCTTCCAGAATTTTCTTGCACTCTTACAAGTCCACCACATATGAAAAAAGGACCTAATCTTTTCATCACATTTCCAACACTTTGCATTCCCATTCTTAGTTATTTTTTGTAATCTTTCTGGGGTCATGTACCACCTATAAAGCATTTTATAGAAGTTTTCTCTTAAATTTAAGTTTGGAGTAAATTTTATGTTTGCTTTCCATGCTTTCTCCCAAACTTCTAATTCAATTGAGTGCCCCACATTCTGGGCCCATCTAACCATTGTATCTTTGACTACTTCTGGTTCCATTTCTCTTTTAATTTGTAAAATTAGAAATTCTCTTCTTTTGATTTTCCTTCATCAATAAATCTAATTCATTCTCTTATCTTTCAAACCCGTATAGTTTTTGATCCATTTTAAATCTTTCTTTAAGTTGTTGCCATGGGAACCAGTTCAACTCATGTCCATCAGCCTTTAATTCTTCTACTATATACATTCTTGGTTTATCCCCCTCCCATTTCAGTATATCTTGATATGTTAATAAATTTCCTTGTTTTGTTAGGGTAATTTTTTACGCTTCTTGTGATGAAGTCCATATCGGGAATTTTGTATAATATTTCCGCTTTATTTGTAGCCAAACCTTTAACAATGTCTTCCAGATGCAATGATTATTAAACTCTTTATTCACCTCTACTCTATCATAAGTATTCATGCCATCCAAATCTATTATTAACTTCTTCCAATTCTTTCATAGTTGTTCTCTCTAGTTGAATCCAGTCTTTGATCCAATCTAAACAACATGCGTAATAATAAATTTTCAATGATGGTAGATCAAGTCCTCCTCTCTCTTTTGCATTCTGGAGTGTTTTAAACCTAATTCATGGGTTTTTTCCTTGCCAAATACATTTTTGAAGATCTTTTCCCCATTCTTTAAATATCTTCTCTCTTCCTATTATTGATAAGTTCTGAAAAAGGAACATAAGTTTCAGTAATAATGACATTTTAAAAGCATTTATTCTTCCCAGGAGAGATAAATTTAAATATTTCCATTTTTCCATGTCGTTTTTAATCTCTTTCCATATCTTCAAATAATTGTTATCAAATAATTCTTGATTCTTTTTTGTTAATATAATTCCTAAATATTTTGTTTTCTTAGTTAATTGGCATCCAGATCTGCTCTCTAGCTTGCTCTTTTTTAGTCATGTTTAATGTCATCATCATTGTCTTTTCCTTGTTTATCTTGTATCCTGCCACTTGTCCTTATCTTTGCAGAGTTTGCATCAGTGCTTGAATTGATTCTTGTGGGTCCTTCAAAAATATGACTACATCATCTGTGAAAGCTTTTAGTTTCAATTCTTTTTTCTTTATTTTCAAACCTCTTATTCGTGGGTCCCTGTTCATTGTATTCAACAATACTTCTAAAACAGCCATAAATAGTAATGGTGATAATGGGCACCTTTGCCGTACCCCTTTGTTTATTGCAAAACTTGTCGAAATGTCTCCATTGATAATTAATTTTGCAGATTGTTCTTGGTATATCATCTCAATCCATTTACAAAAATTTTCTCCCAGATCATATTCTCTCAGTACCCGATGTATGAAAGCCCAGGAGACGTTATCAAATGCCTTTTCTGCATCTAAAAAGATAAGTGCTGCTTTCTTCCCTGGGTTTTTATCACAATAACGCAATTACATCTAAAATTGTTCTTACGTTACTTCTCATATATCTACCAGGGAGAAAGCCTGTTTGGTCTTCTTTAATTTTATCCTGTAATATCTGTCTCAGCCATTTTGCCAGTACTGCCACGAAGATTTTATAGTCTATGTTCAATGAAGAGACTGGTCTATAATTTTTCACTTCCTTTCTGTCTTTACCCTCTTTAGGAATCAGTACAATATTGGCTTTTCCCCAGGATTCTGGTTTACCATATTTCTCTATCTCTTTCAAAGTTGCATAAATTGGCTGAATCAGTTCTTTTATGAATCTCTTATAGCATAACGCTGTAAACCCATCTGGTCCTGGTGCCTTATCCACTTTCAAATCTTTTATAGCCTCTTCAATTTTCATGACTGTTATTGGTTTATTCAACTCTTTCTGTGCTTCCAATGATATTTTAGAGATCTTTACTTTTTGAAGGAATTCAGACAGATTTTTCCTGTATTGGTGAAAAGATTTTGTTTCGTAAAATAATTTCCCAAAATATTCTTCAAATTTTTGTTTTATTTTTCATGTTGAGTAAATTCCAAAAATCCATTCAATATATAATCCTCGAATAGAGGACGTATCAGATATTAAACTGATAAGAACAGATACTACATTTGATCTTAACCAAAAGGCCGAGAAGCGCTGTAGTCAAAAACATTTGGATGGCCAAATATTTCCTATCCTTCTTTGAAGAAATTAGAGGAAGGATCAGGGAGCCAATGATGGCACCCCAGGTTAGGAATTAAGTGTCTGATGTATTTAATCATGCTACAGCTAAGGAGGTCTGGATCAGTTCTGTATCTGGGTGGTACACTGTGTTGGTCTCACCTCTCCTTCCTTGACATCCATGAAAGAAAGAAGGAAAGAAAGAAAGAGAGAAAAAGGGAGAGAGAAACATAACAAATAAATGAAGCACTAATAAGGTTTAGCTAACAAAGAAAGAAGATGCAAATTGCAACAAGTAGAATGTAGAGACAGGATGATGCATCTCTCTTAGAGGAGGAAATGACAGAGTTTAGGACCTTTCTGCACTAGACTGTCACAGCGCTACTATTCCACTTTCAACATCTTGCGGAATGCTGGGGTTATAGTTTACTGAGGCCAAGGACCTCTCTGGCTGAGAATTTTAAAGGCCTCTCGTTAAACTGCAAACCCCAGGATTCCATAGGAGGTAGAAAGTGGAATAACAGCTGTCAGCGCCGGACGGAGGTCAGACAGAGGCAGGGGAGCTGGGTGGAGGAGCAGAGCTTTAATGCAGCCAGCAACCAAAAAGTACAGCAAGCTGTCCTTAACGCAGGCAGAGCTTCAACACAGTCTTAACGGAAATAAAGGGCTGTGTCACCCAGGAAACAAAAGGCTGCTAAGGAACAAAAGACAGGTTACTTCACCAAGGCAAGCGGGAAGGCTGGACACAGGCGCGGGCAGGAACAAGGCACGGACAGCAGGACCACGGTTGACCGACGGTTGTTGCTCCGTGCCTCTCCCTGCCCGGTGCCTGCCCCAAATAGCCCTCCAAGCCAAGCACCGGCCAATCTGGCACGGCCGCGCGGCTGAGGGCTCACAGCTGTGCTGTGCCTCACAGCTGAGAGCTCTCCGCCAGTTGCCTCCTCTCCAGCAGCCGCCAGGACCGGCAAATGGCCTCCTTGGCCTGCCGTCACTGCTGGAAAGGAGGAGGCGAGGCGGAGACGTCAGTCTCCTCCGGATCGGGGCCGCAGGCGGAGTCCTCGGCCCTCCACGGATCAGGGCCGTGGGCGGGAGAGGCGGAGGCTTTGGCCTCCTGCGGATCGGGGCCGTGGGTGGGCGGAGCCCCGGGAGCAGGCCCGGGACCCGCCCTCCCCGGCGAGCCAACCTCCGCCTCCGCCACCGCCCCCCCGTCAACGAGGGACCCGATCCTGCGGCCTGCAGGTGAGTCGCGCCAGACCCAGCAGCCTCCGGGCAAGGCCCCTCGGCTGCGGTGGCTTCCGCGGCACCCGAGCAGGCCCCGTCGGCCTCCACGGCTTCCCCCGCAGCCTCCAGGCAAGGCCCGTCGGCCGCAGCGTCTTCCGCGGCGTGCTCCGGGGCCTCCGCTGCGTCCGCCACCCCCTCTGAGGCGGCTTCAGGGGCACCGGCAGGCCCAGCCCGGCCCGTGCCCCTGACCACAGCACTACAACAGTATAGTGCGGAAAGGCCCTTAGTCTCTATAGCAGAGGGAAAAGGGGCAATTAAGTGTACTGTATTAGGCCATGGCAAATACAGCTGGGTAGCAAGGGTATAATATATGTTTGTAAGTATATGAATGTATTATACTAAAACTGGATCTTGATACATTTAGGATAGCAATGAAGGTCTTTCTGTTATTTGAAGTGTCAGCTTTGGGGAAATATGTTCTTAGGACATCTGTTTTCTCACTAGTGACTAAACCTTACTAGTTTTAAATCATACACTTAATGTCTTGTTTTTAATGAGCTTTTGAAACTATATAGGTCTGGATCTGATCAGTGACTGACTGGAAGATTGCTTACAAATTCCAGGCTCCCTTGAATTCCATGGAAGACTGCTCAGGCTACAAATAGGAAACAGATAATGAAAGGGCCAGTTGTGGTTGGTTGCTGCCAGGAAATCACTAATTAAAGGGCCAGCAGCAGAAAGAAGCCTCAGTACTTCTTTGATAGTCCATACAATAACAACTGCTACTATAACTGTGTTTAAAATAGAGTGGGGGACACCACAAACACTTTTTTTCCTAAGGGAGAACAAGAGAGAAAACACAACAATACCACAGCTACGTAGCATTGTTTGTACATTCTTAAACACTTAATGAATGGTGCTAATTTCAGAGAAGATGGTTGATACAGAAAATACATAATTAGGTAGAGAATAACAGATATATATATTAAAACTAACCATAATATAAAAGTTTTTTTCTAAAGAGTTGATCCCGTGTAAGACGTTGGGTGCTAGATCTTGAAAGTGGCTCCTAGATTTAGATGAGTTTAAGTAACTAATCTAGGACAACTCTGATCCATTATATAAATTGGGATAAGAAAGGATTTCAGCATTTACAGAGCACTCCAGTGGGGATGTGGAAGGAGAAAGAGAAGGAGAACACTGCTCTCAATGTCTGTCTGATTTCAGAACACAGTTCAGAACTCAGAAAGGAAAGAAGCAAGGTAGATGTTTTCTACTGCTTCAGAGACTAGAACATGAACCAATGGTTTCAAATGACACGAAAAAAGATTCCAGGTAAAGATTAGGAAGAACTTTTTCTTACTGTAAGAACTGTTAGACAGTGGAATAGATGGACCTGGAGGATGATGGACTTTTGGAAGTCTTTAAAGAGAGTTTGGCTGATCATATTGGAAGAGTATTCCTGCATGGCAAGAAGTTGCACTAGGTGCCCCTTGTAGCCACATCCAACTTTAAGACTCTGTGATTTTGACACATCAACATTTTTCCACCCACATAGAGGCAGCTGGTAGCTTCCAGTTCAGTGGAGCACTGAATACATTCCAGGTTTTCATCTGGCCTTTAAAAGAGCTATCCAAGGTGCTGAATCCTACTCTCTTAAGACAGGTTCAGCACATTGAATAGCTCTTTTAAAGTCTAGGCTAAAGTGGTGAGCAGATTTAATGCCCTGCTGACCTGGGAGCCTCCAGCCACCACAAGATGCACACCTCCACTTTTGGGTGGCAGTGTCACCGCAAATTGTTGAAGACACTGGCCTATTAGACAACCCACGGGAAAGTCACAAATAGTTAAGGAGGGATCCCAAACAGGCCCAAAGAGACTTTACTTTTTAAGAATCTGGTTTAAATCAAGTTTTGTAGCTCTGTAGCATCTTTCTTTGTTTTTATTTATTATTGAAAATTAGTGTATATATCCAGCGTTGTGTGGGATTTTATTTTCTCATAGGTAATACTTGTTAGAAATATGTGAGATCCTGTGTTTCTAATTCCCCAAACTGCCTTGTCCAGTATCTGTAACTTTTCCCCATATTCCCCAATCCAATCTGTATTCAGGCTATTTACTGAAGATGGTTCCTACAGAAATCTAGCATTCATCAAGAGAATGAAAGAATAGTATCTGAATCAGTACAACCTTTTCAACAAGAACATAAAGCCTAGGGTGAAGGTCTAATTGGGTAATTACTAACAAATGTGAGGGCCCTTTCACACTGCGCAGTTATAACACTATGATTTCACTCTAACTGCCATGGTTCCATCTTAAGGAATCCTGGGACTTGAAGTTTAAGGAGGGTGTTTAGAACTCTCAGCCAAAGAGATCTAGTGCCTCATAAATGTACAAGATCCAGGATTCCATAGGATGTAGCCATGGCAGTTAAAGTGGAATCAGAGCTCTATAACTGTGTAGCATGATTGGTCCCTAACACTCTGAATGGGTGCTATAAGCACGATGTAGAGACACTATTTTAAAGACAGTTAAACACATCTGAAGTGAACTGTATCCAGGAAGAGACTGTTATTTCAGTTTTCAGTAGAAACTAGCTGGGTGGAGTGCCCATTGGCTGGCGCTTATGGCAATCATGAAGACTCCATTACATCCAGCTGTGCAGCTTGTTCATTGAACCCATTTCTCCTTAAGCTCTGGGTTTTGTAATTTTTTATTTCAAGTCCAAAAACCATAACTGTAGTGTTTTCAGTTTCACAGTCTACCAGATGTTGCTGATTGGAACTTTGGACCATTGTTGATTCAGATTCTATCCAGCATTCTAGGAATCATTGAGGTATGATTGAACAATGTTTCATGTTCCAAGTAGTGCCACTTTCTATAACAGTGCTTTTGTGATTCTGTCTATAGCAATTTTATACAGATGTTTTATCCATTTGTTTTGAATTATTATTAATTATTACTTTAAAAGAAACCTGATAAATATTTACATTGAGAAACAGGCTGAACACCAAAAAGTCCCCCCCTTTTAAATAGGAAAAACCAGAAGCTTGCCCAAAGCATGGAAAAAGATGTTACAAATTTAAATTGGAGTTAGATACATGTATCTGTGGAAGAACAATTTGTCTGTGCAAGTCTGCCTGCTGTTAACAAGGTTTCAGGTACTTTAAACCTCAAAGATGAAACCTTTTATTGGTACAGAAATTAATTACAAACTCCCGGTTAACTAAATTTAACAAAGGGAGAGACAGAAAACCAAGTTTGACATTGAGTCTGGCAGGAGCTTACAAGAACAGGCTTTCCATATCATAGAAAGACTATGACATTGGTGGGCTATTGATTTTGGCAGTGGAAGTTTCAACCAGAAGAAAGAGCCATTTATATTTGACAAGCACCAGATCAAAGCAGGAAACTCTTAGAAAGGTAGACAGACACCTTGTGGGATGTTTTTCATTAGATGCCTAGCTTTATTCTTGCCTTACTGAGATGTTTTTGCCGCCTGTCATCTGAACAGCTGGATCTGAATGTGGCTACTTTATTGTTCTTACAGTACTGCTCCATCAGATATGCAGCAGGGTTTCTTTCATTCCTCATAAAACAGATTGGGCCCTCACTATCTGCTGAGGTTTGAATCTAGAACCCCCTGCGGATACCAAAATCCATGGATGTTCAAATCCCATGTTATACAATGCTGAACACCTCAAATGAGTGCTGGAGGATCTGTGAAATGGCAGAAGACTACAGCAGGGTATGTCTACACATCAGCATAGTGTTTACATGCAGCAAAATCAAGGTTTGCTTTTTGGATATTTTTTGTGGAGGAGGGTGACATTTTAAAGCCAGGTTGGTTGAATCCGTGGATGGAAAACCCATGGATATGGAGGGCTGACTGTATGTACCAAATCAAATCCAAATGATAATCTTAGTACAACATATGCTCTCAGTATCTTCTACAGTGTTTGGGGTGGTATCCCACATTGCACCTGCAGAAAAGAGATAGTGCGATAGTGCTGTTCTGCTAGGAGTTGGGCATTCTACTGGCAGCTGTATAAATGTGAGTGAAACATAACTAACACCAGCAATGCTTAGCATAATGAAGCTGTGAAAGAGGTTGTGAAATGCCCTGCATGGGCAAATAGAATTATTGGATTTTACACTTGTAAAATAAATAAAAAAAAACTAAAAAAAAGTCTTCTGGAAGAAGAAGAAGCTTTGCACTAGTGTAACAACATCACTGGATAGACACTACCCTTGCATTGCAGTTCTTGGATTTAATAATTTAGGTATGAGAAAGGAAGAAATTGGAAGGTGAGTGAGGTCTGTGATCACCATGAGAGTGGCTGTTAAGGTTTTCTTGCCTAACTGTACCAAATTCAGATTGGTTGGTTGGATCTGTAGCATTCATAATAATCATAAATCCTCTCACCAAACCAAGAGTGGTGAAAGACCCTTTGATGTTCACCCTGTCCTCAGGTTCTCTATAAATAGCTGTGGATAACACAAAGGGAAAGAAAAGGTTATCTCCTTTTGTTCGGACCTTATTTGGAGTTAGAAACATCATGAGAAAATCACAATGTTTATGTCTTCTACAATAGCCCTGTGCAAAATAAGGTCAAAGTTCTTCCTGCTGATTCCTTTGGTAAACTTAGAGGGGAGGCAGGGCTTAGTTATTATCATTTTAGCATGTTATTTTATTCTCAAATGCAGTTAAAATTACACTACTTCATGGAACCTTGGATAAGATTGTGGAATAATTTGTGTAAAGAAGACTAAGATGGCATTTGAGTGTATAAGAGATATAGCTGAACCATAATCTGAAATGGAAATCATACTGGAACCATGTTAAGAAACTGGAACGGCTTCCACAGAGCACATAAATGGTAATCATACCACCCCTTTTTTATAAATGAAATCTAGAGTCATTGCTGTTTTGTAGTTGGTTTGTTCTTTTATTCAGAGTCTGGAAATTTTACTTTTTTTTTTTTTAATCCCCCAGTCAACATACTGTTGGCCTCACTGGCTGGAGAATTCTAGAATCTGTAGACCAAGGCCATTTCCACACTAGCCTCTTATAGCGCTATTATTCCACTTTCAACATCCTATGGAATCCTGGGGCTTGCAGGCCGCTCCCTAAACAGCAAACCCCAGGATTCCATAGGATGTTGAAAGTGGAAAAATAGCGCTATAACAAGCTAGTGCGGAAATGGCCTGAGTAACCTTTCCAAGCAGGTTTTTTTTTAAAGACCAAGAAGCAGCACTCATCCCTCTTCTTGCCACTCTCAGGGATGTAGGAAAGAGGAAGTGGCAAGAGAAAGGTGTGCTAATCACTATCACCAAAGTCCAGTATATGGTGAAACAACCCCTAACTTCTCTAAAGCTGACAAACAAAGGAACTGAGTGTAATGTAGAGTTTAATTGCAATATTGATAGTAGCCATTTCTGCACTGGGTGAGGGAATCGCCCCGTGATGCTACTCACCGGACTTTTGGGCTCCCCGGTCCAGTTCACACTTCTCCGGAGCAGCACATGGATGCCACTCCGCACTCCTCCAGGGACGAAAATGGCGGCTTCCAGTTGGTTGAGGGTCTCAACCAACCACTGAAGCTCACCAGCCTAAAGCCCACGCCCGGCAGATCGCAGGCTCGCACCAATGCGAGCCTGAGAATCTGCATAAGGGAGCAGGCTCGCAATGGCGTGCTCCGTGCTTTTGAAAGACCTGTTTTTAGCGATCTTTCAAAAGAACGCTGGATGACCACTTGGGGTCATTCCAGAGCGGGCTGGGGTGCAGATCTACATTAAGTAGGTCCAACCCAGTCCACTCCCAGGTGCAGATGTCCTCCCTGGAGGATGCTCTGCCCCGTTTAAAAAACCCCATGTGGAAATGGCCAGTATTGGTGTTGTGTCCAGCCTTAAGTGGCTAGTTGTACTCTTGTTTTAGACCAGTGGTTCTCAATCTTTTCTTTATAGAGGACACCCTGTAAATATAATTTGCTGCTAGGGTCCCCCAAGACTTAACTCAAGATTTAAATATGCAAATATTTATTTAAATATTTAAATATTTATTTCTTTTTAAAAGGTTTCTGGAGGCTAGGATTCAAACCCCTGCTCAGACACTGGGTGACCATGGGCAAGTCACATTCTCTCAGCCTCAGGGGAAGGCAAAGACACACCCCTCTGAACAAGTATTGCAAAAACAAACAAACAAACAAAAAACCTTAGGGTTGCCATAAATCAGAGTGATTGAAGGAACACAACAACAAAGTGCCACTAATTGGAGGAGGTTCTTTCTAGCCATCATGTCTCTTGCCTTTGAAAACTAACATATGGTGGGCCCTCACTATCTGTGAACCTATCATAGGGGTTTCTTGGCAAGATTTGCTGCCTTTGTCTTTTTCTGAGACTGAGAGGATGTGACTTACCTGAGGTCACTCAGTAGGTTTTCATGGCCAGGTGGGGATTCAGGCCTTGGCCTCTAGAATCATAGTTTGGGAACGTACACATGCCTGCTTCTGTGCCCCCTTGAACAGAGATATGGCAGTGGGGAAGCATGTGAGTGCCCAAACTGTTCCCTCATTCCCAAAGGTTGTTTGGGTACATGCAAGTCGTAGTTTAGGTGCACACACATGCCTGCCACAGTATCCTTTGGTGCCTAAACACCCTGCTGCCATGTTCCTGATGAAAATTTACAAATGAGGGAACAGTTTGGGGATGTGCATACACACACACACCACTGTCATGTCCCTGTTGCTGCCACTACTCTTATTGCTGCAGCAGGGCTTAGTAGACACCCTGTTGAGGGCTCTGCAGACTCAGGTTAAGAACCACTGTTCTAGACTCTTCATTTGTCAAATAATGTTGTTTCTCAGTGGAGAAATGCTAGTCTGGTTTCTCTTCGAAACAATTTGACTCTGGTTCTTGTTTAATTCCATGTGCCAGTTACATAGCAGGCAGAAACAGCATGGCTTTTTCATTCTGAAAGGAACCCTCAGTTCTCAGGCAAATTGGTTGATTCAACAGATATGGAATCATAGAATCATAGAAATGTAGAGTTGGAAGAGACCACATGGGCCATCCAGTCCAACCCCCTGCCATGCAGGAACACCCTCAAAACACTCCCGACAGATGGCCATCTAGCCTCTGCTTAAAAACCTCCAAGGAAGGAGACTCCACTACACTCTGAGGCAGCATATTCCACTGCTGGACAGCCCTGACTGTCAGAAAGTTCTTCCTGAGATTCAGGTGGAATCTCCTTTCCTGCAGCTTGAATCCATTGCTCCTTGTCCTGGTCTCTGGAGCAGCAGAAAACAAGCCCTCTCCTTCCTCTACGTGGCATCCCTTCAAATATTTAAACATGGCTATCATGTCGCCTCTTAACCTTCTCAGAATATGGATTCTGTTAGAATGGTCACTGAATTCTAGGTCCCTTTCACATTTCACTATTATAGCACTCTGATGCCACTTGAATTACCATCTCCCTATTGAATCCTGGGGTTTATAGTTTGGTGAAGCATTCAAGCTTTCAGACAGAAAACTCTGAACACTTTTTCCTAAACTGCAGTTTCCAGAATTCCATAGGATGTTGCCATGGCAGTTAAAGTGATATCAAAGTGCTAGAACTGTGTAAAGTGAAAACGGGTCCAGAAATCTTCTCAGCAATCTTAGCCAGGACCAAACTATCCTTCTCTGGCAAAATATTCAGGTGTGGAGTATTAGAAATAGTAAATGCAATCTAAGCAAAATGATTGTGCGGGATCTCTCACCTATGGCTTTCTTATCTCAGTGCTATCTAGAACACCCAAAGCAATAGGCAAGAATAATTCTCATAACATTTGGGTGGTCATTATGTCCATGTTACTCATGAATTTATTACTCCCTGGCCACTTCTGAAAGTCTTTAGGACTCTGTCTTACATCAGAAAGCATGAATACTTCTGTGTTTCCTTCAGAGACTAGGCAAAATCTCTTCACACCCGACAACTAGACATTTTATTAACACCTTTTAAATATCCAGACATCCCTCAGGCAGCCACATCCCTGGCGTCAGATGGACAGACTTGGTTGACTGGTGCCAAAAATCTGGGGAAGATCTTCTCTCTGCAAAGGCTTGTGGAAGTTCTGGACTTTTTCCCAGATGTCTGGCAACTGGATGAATTCTCAAAAGGATCACTGCACCCATAAGAGAGGTTATTGAGAGGACCGTGTACACAGCAGCCAAGTCTTCTCCTCATCTTTCTGTCCACATATTCTCTCCCCACTAACCCTCAGTCTCTCCAAGATGTATTGAGGAAAGAGAAACTGTGTGCTTCTCCAGACTGGTCCAAAGCATTGGGATTTGGCTAGAGTTATAGCTGTATTTGTAGGCTGGAATTCAGGGTTGCAGTTATGGACTCATAACTTGGAGTAAGGATCCCTAACTGATTTGTATTCACACACTTTGCATGTTCATGACCCTGGCAGTAAAAATCCTCCAATTGTGTTTTGCTGTGCCTCAGCTGCTTCAAGTGATGGAGGTCTGTTATCTCACTGGTTGGAGACACAATCTCCAACACAAGGAGGACTTACCACATGGATCTTGCTTCTGATTGTCACTATGGAGATTGCTAACAGGGAATGGGTGGTAGTGTCAGTCTGCTGGACCCCAATCAATAGCAGAACAGACTTTTGCTGCTCACAGTGGCTACTGCCCAGTAAAGCAGGATTGCGGGGTGGAGGAGTTGGGCTAGGAGATACAACTTAGTTAAATGAGCTGTTAACTCTGGCCATTATTTTCCCCCTTCATATCCATACTATGTTCTTCCTGTCCTGATGTTTTTCTTGTGAATTTCTGGTATTAACAGCAACTTTGAGACTCCATTGCAGGGTATGTTTTTTTTCCCCTGTCCGAGGAGTTTCCAGTACAGACTCAAGTAAATGTCACACATCTATATCCATTGTCTCCACTGTACTTTTAGGCAGTTCCACTGATGATGTTTGAAATGCGTGTTTCACCTTTGTCACTGAGGTTTCCCAGTGAAATGCACTCCCTCATCACATTTCCAGTTACCAGGGTGAATGTTTCTTCTCTCCGCCTCTCCCATCTTTCTTTCAGACTAAGTTATAGTGCTAAAGTGGTATAGAACTTTGACTCCTACAGGTATTTAAAAATAAATTAAATGGGAAAAATAGGAGTCATGGACACTGAAGGAGGAGCATAGGCAGTAGGTATTGAGTGCATGGAAAGGATGGCAAAGGGACGGAGGAAAACTACATCCACACCACAGATCAACCATGCTGCAAGTGGGAGAAAACAGTGGTTGAAAAGAAACATGCAGATTGGGAGTAACACTAAAATCTGCTAAAACCAGCAACAGACAAGGACCAAAAGCCTAATATATTTAGGGTATTACTGGCTATGGGAGCAGGGGAAAAAAGCATTAAAAGAAATGGCATCCTGAGACAGAAAGCCTCAACATTTACTGGAACCACTGGGCAGTCTAGAAGAGCCCTCTCTGGATTTGGGAGTTCCTTATTAAAATTTTCATAATTGGTGAGGACGTGGATTGAAGGCAATGGTGAAGAAACTTAATTCATTTTCAGTGTCTGAGGGCTGAAAGGAAAATTCTCAGACTCCCTTTTCAGTCTTTTCTCAGCTGAGCTCAGACTTTCTTCATTTAACTGTCAAGAAAACAGAAATTTACAGGTCAATTCAGTTTCCCACCCCAATTTTTAAAATCATTTGAAAACATCCAGAAGAACCAAGGATTATTCTTTGGAGGACACAGGTCAATCTTCCTAGTTTGAAGAATCTCTTCTTGTTCATTCTCTGGAAAGTAAAAATTAACTCGCTGTGAATTTTCATTTCAAGATGTGGTAGGAAGGCATTCTTTCCCACATAATGCTGATAGCTTCTTATCAGTAACAGAAAACTGATGATGGTGGTGGTGATAACTTCTACGTATCACTAAAGACAAGTAGTTCAAAACCTGAGGATGATAACTTTTCTCTCTTGCCTTTTTTGGGTGCTATCCACATTTCTTCTCAAGTCCTCTGTTAATACCTAACTCCTTTTTGCTGCTAGAGTATTTGCTGTTTAGTGAAGTCATGAAGAACTATTGCATCAGTCTGGAGGAAGAAGTTACTGCAACCTTGATTAAATCTCAGTTTCTCAAGGCAAGGGCATCCCAGCTATGGAGAATGCCCTCCTACAACATTGTGGAAGGACAATGTAGGGAGATTAGGACTGGAGTCTTCAGATGGTGTGGTATGAAAGGGGTGGGAAAAGGTGCAGAACATTTCATTCACAGAAGCATAGAAAGATAGGGATATTTATTATCAACGTGGGAACAATACAGATACATGCTATATTATCCTGGACACAGGATACAGTAACTAGGAAGAGATGGGTAACCTTCTCTTTCCTCCTGGAAATTAGCAAGAGGTCCGATATCGCACTCCCTAGAGCACTTCTTCTAGCAGTGCTCTTTCATGCTTGGCTTTTCTATGTAATGAAGCAAGCTGCAGTCTTACATTATCATTTATTCATGGCATGACCTCAAAATCCCTTTTACTTACACAAAAAATGACAAGAGGAGTTGAGAACAGAAGACTCCATAGGAAATCAAACCATTACCCCCACTACCACTAAACTCTCTGCCTCTTTCTTTCTGTCTCCCTTTCCCTCTCTCTCTCTTTCTCTCTCTCTCTCTCTCTCACACATACATGCATGCACTGCTTGTATTGTGTCAAAAAGGGAGAGAATTAAATGTGTCTTTTTTTTTTTTTAAAGGACATTAGTCAGGAAAAGAAAAGTCCAAATAACATATCTACATTTTCCCAAAATGCCTTGATATCTCTCCTCAATCCCAGCCAAATAAATAAGTTTATAAGTATGTGAAAATGAAAGGAAAGGAAAGGAAATGGCCTGAGATGGCCAGCACAGGAACACAGCAATGAAAAAGGAATGAATTGGTGATGGAAGCAAATGTTGGCTGAATTTAACAGGCATTTCCAGGGTTAGTCTCAGCACTTACCTTTGGGTCTCTCTCCCACCACAGGAAGGAAAAGCACCTTCAAATGTGCAATAAGACATAAGCAACCACTTATGAAAAGAAAGTTCTCATCTTCTGGCAGCCTAGGCTGAGGGACTCCTTTTGTCATCGACCTACCATCTCCCTTCCTCCAGTTCTGGGACTCAAGATGGCTTTCCAAAATTAAAACAAAAATGGGTAAAAGTTCACATCGCTAAAACAAAGAAAAATGTAATTAAACAATCCACAGAATTAAAATCAGTATAAAAGCATATCTGCTAAAAATCAACAAGTATAGAAAACACAGCACATTTTTAAAAGTCTTCCCCTCATAAAACAGTCTGTTTCCAAAGACCTGCTGAAACAAACAAAAATGGTTTCATCTGTCACCAGAAATACATGTTGAGGAAGCCAATCTAACCACTCTAACAAAGGAGTTCTAGAGCCTAGGAGCAGCTGTATTCCCACCAAGGGTACTTGTGAGGGTGGTTGGATGGAGAGAAGAGTATCTTCTGAAGATCTCAAAACCTAGAAAGACTGCAATAGGAGAATGTAGTCCTTTAGATACAGACCATCCATTTTGCTGCTGTTATCTAAAAAGACAAATGAGTAGACTCATAGAATCTTACAGTTAGAAGGGAGCACAAGGGCCATCTAGTCCAACCTCCTGCAGGAATATACAACTAAAGCATTCCTTAAAGAAGATTGTCTAACTTCTGTTTAAAGACCTCCAAAAAATGAATCCACCATTCATTACACTGTCAAACAGCTCTTATGGAAAAAGCGCTCTTCCCAAAGTTTAGGTAGACTCTTTGTTCACGTAGTTTGAATCCATTGGTTCATGTTCTAGTCTCTGGAGCAGCAGAAAACAAACTCACTCCATCTCCTACAAGACATATCTTCAGATTCTTAAAGATGACTATCTTGTCATCTTTTTATCTTCTTCAAGCTAAACACATCCAACTTCCTAAGTCATTCTTCATAGTGCTTCATTTCCCTACCTTTGATCACCTTGATTGCCCTTATTTGGACACTTTCTCCCAATCACTAATGACAGAAATGAGGAATATACAGTCCTCCTGACATTGTTAAACTTCAGTTCCAGCCATCCCTCACCATTTTCTGGACTGCTTAGGGTAGATGGGAGCTGCAGTTCAATGATGTCTGGAGGAATACACATTTATCTCCCTGGAAGAGATGTAGGAGAGGAGACAGATCATTATATAGCATCATTATGAAGCAGTGACAGCTCGTTATTCTAATATCAGTGGGACGATGAGTCTGTTCTATGATTTAGTTCTCAGTCTGGACCTGAGTCTGAATCTACAGAATAAGTTCAACATCTTGAATAAGGCCTTTAAAGTTCAGATTAAAGTCAACATGGACTTTCCACTCCACTGATATGGAAGCCACCAGCCACTGCTAGTGCAGCCCTAGCTTAGCCCTGCGATCCTTATGTGTTACAATTCAGGGATAGTTCTGGCCTTAGTGAGTGTTGTGCTGTGTCCGTCCAGACAGTGAAGTAAACGTTCAAGTCCAATTTCCATGTAAACCCAATATTCTGTTTTATTCATAACACAATTTGAACAGCAAACAGCTACTCAGAACACCAAATACATAACTAGAGAAGAAAGATAAACAGAAGCTTGAAGCAGTTTTTGATTAAAGAAATGGTAGGGGTGAGCTTCATGCAACCTGCATGCAATCAAGGATGGATGAATACAATCTGATTAGAGACAAAGTGTTTCTTCCTACCAAAGAGAAACAATTGAAGACTTGGGAAAACTGGTTATTTTTGGAGTATAATTCCCAGAATTCCTAGTGGCCTAGTGGCCTAGTGGCCAAAATTTCACAAGTGAAATATGGAAACTTACCCTAAAGAAGAGTTCAGTAGTGGAAAGCAAGGTCATAAAATGCTGATTGTAAAGTGGGGCGGTGATCTACATAAGTACATTTCTTCTTTAAGCAAGATAAAAAGCTTTCTCAAGGAAGAAACTAAAAACACTATAGAAGGAATACTATAGTTCTAGCTGCAAAAGTTAGAAAGGTGGGAAAATATAACAATTAAGACAGTGCCCAGTTTGCGCAGAACAGGGACAAGGCCTCAGGTGGATGAATATTGGAAACTGTCACCTACAACAACTGCCAAAAGGAGAGTCCTTCCCCTTTGTCCAGAAACTGAGGCTGTGAGCCTGCATAGGTTATCAGTACCATAGTGGGAGAAAGATAGGATATAAATAAAATATTTGTCATTGAGTTTAACAATATTTTCTTTCAAGTGAACATGCTGAAGACTGGGCAGCCATGCTTTCACAGAGTCCCTTCCTGATGAAGCCAGCATGAATTGGCCTACAGTCTAACTGTTAGAGTAATTGTCTCCTATGATCCATCCTGGTGTTCAGGGTAGGAGTTCCTATCTTGATAAAGGCAGCACAGTGAGGAGGCATCTGAGAAATAAGAACTGAACTGGGATGTGTCCTTGCAGTGGTCTATCTTCTGGTGAACTCAGGGAGAACAAGTGCATTGTCAAGAGGCAATTGACCCTAGTTGATCATTTCCTGACTCAGTTATTATCTCATCAAGTCTGAGCTAGCAAATATACTAGTGAAAGGGTCATGGTGCTAATTCCCCCCTCCCTCCTTCATTAAAGAGATGAGGATAGAATTGTTGGAGTCTTCCAGCTCCCTTCACACCACTCCCCTCTGCTGGAGGGACAATGATTCATGCATGTCTCTTGTAATTCCCTTCCCTAAAATGTTGAATCTTTGGTTCCCCCTCCCCTTCCAGAGTTCAATGGCTTGCAGTTTCCCATGATCTGCTATAGTGAGAGGGACACCACAACTATGCCAATAATGAAGAGAAGTGGTTGGACTATTTCTGCAAACCTCCCGTACCTACCAATATTTCACAGACGAAAACAGGGACACATGTGGCCAAACAACATCGATGTGGTGAAGATGGCAAAAGTTATTAATGATGAAGAACAGACAAGCTAGGAGAAGCTGCAGTAATTTTCTTTTGCCTGGGCCTACTGAGAAGTGCAGGATTCCATACTTTCCTCTCCATCACCACCACCGCTCTGACTGAGTTAATTGAGTGCAAACTACTTTTGCTCTTTGAACTCAATTTGCAATAGTGGAAGTAAGCAAAGGACAAAATGGGAGGATGAAAGAGAAAACTCGGACATAGTAAAAGCAGCTGAACAAGTGAGGCGGCAAGGATTGACCAGGACTGTCCCTGTCAAATTGGGACAAGTGCAAACAAGAAGGTAAAAATGGTCCCAGTAGAGGCTCTTTCTTGCCTCAATGGCATAGGTGCTGCTGCAAGGTGTGACCTTTGCATGCAGGCAGGAAATGATAATGTGGCTTCTTCATGCACTATGGTCACCCTTCCAGAAGTAGAGGCAATGCTGGCATGAAAATGGGCCAAACCGTTAATTCCTCCCATGTCATATCAGACATTTTATGATACAGGAACAACACAAAAGAGATACATATAGTAGTAACTCCCACCTTCCCAAGGTAATATTAGAAGTGGTTTTTATCTAGTCAGTTGGAGGCCAGTGCAGTGATTAGAGTGTTGGACTGGAACTTGAAACACCCAGGTTCAACCCCAACTAAGCCATTAGACATGCTGAGAAATTGGGGCAGTCATTCTCTCTCTTTCAGCATGAGATGTGGAGCTGCTAGTTAGATCAAGCAGTGCTGCTCTCACTCTCATTCGATTCACATTTTGCATATATAACCATGTATCATCTCCATGAAGCTGTGGTACTTGGTGGCTCCAATGTCACTAGGGTGGTTAGTCTACTTCATAGTGTAGTCTAAACACTAAAGGAGGTACCCAAGCTGTTGAACCCAATCCCCACAATAGATTCAGCTTCCTGGACAGTTCATTTAAAGTTTTAAACTAAATTTATTTAACCAAAACTCATATCACTGATATTGAGCCACAACATAACACTGCCATACAACTGTAAAGAGAAAAGGAAAATGGTAGCTGACCACATCACCTGAGAGCTCTGACATCATTCCCTGGACCACAAAAGGGTTGTTCATACCAGTGGATTTTTTTTTTCTGATTTGTTAGCTAGCCTTTAAATGGAAGGGATCACACTTTTTGACTAAACATCCATAGTTTCCACTAAAATGTCATTTCCTTTTTTTTAAAAAAAGTTTTTATTAATAACTAGCTGTAACAATACACAAACAGACTTGAACAATTATTACTTCATGTTCCATGAGCAATTCATATTTCATTTAGCAAAGTCAGTTCTCAGCATGCTGAACATGTCTTTCCAGAATTTCACTGCACAATCTGGATGAAACAAATATGATAGACTATTAGTAGGATATAGAAAAGAGTTGTCAGGTTTTGAAGAAAGAATCCAATCCTTCTGAGTTTGTTGATAGACTTATATTTTGCTTAAGCTTTTCTGACAGACCAATTGCCCAGACTCTGTCCATCCTGAAATCTTAGGATAAATCTATAACTATGTTGCCAAGGCTGAGTTGTCTCAAAAGTAACTGCAACAATGACAGTAATAATAGTTCTCTTAACATTGTTACCTTCTGATTTGTTGTTGTTCCCTTTTAAAAAACCTGACTGTTTTCTTTCAAAAAGAAAGAAAGAAGAAAAGAAAAAAGAAAAGAAAAACCAAGCCCAAGTGCATGACTCTATTAAGACTTCTCCTTTCTATTCTCTCCAGCGTCTTAGGAACATAGATCACCATACATTTCACTTCTCACAGGCACAACAATTAATTTTTTCTTCACTGTGAAAAATTAGTCAAAAAATGTTCATTTCTGAAGACAATTGAATCAATCAATATGTTTGCTAATACTCAGATTAGAACAAACATTTGATGAAAAGACACACAATAAAGCATCTGACCATGAAAACACCTAAAACATTTCAAATATATATTGAATAAAATTAAAATTATCTCATAATAAGTGATCTAATAAAAATTGCCAGATTTAAAAACTTTGCTACTTGCTCTTTGCTACTTGTTAGAATCTTACAGCAGTAAAATTAAAACAGACTCAGGGGAATGACTTGGAAAAGGCTGAATGATTGGAAATCATCAGACCAGTCACAATTCAGGACTTAATTCTAAAAAAACAAAACAAAACAAAACTGAGAAAACAACATTGTATACTATATTCCAGGGAGAAATGGAGGAAGGCTATGAAGATACTTATAATTGCTAACCTGTTAATGTAAATATTGCTGTTATTTATTAATTATGTATTTTATTTGTTGTATGTATACATAAAAAGATTTTTAAAAATAAAATATGAACAATTTAGGCTTCAATGTATCTGTCTGTAATACTGAGCCCAGTGATAACTACTTCTGAATAGACATATATAGGTCCAAACTTTTAGTGATCTACCACTGTTCTCTTCTCAGCTGATCTTCCTGCCACTGTTGTTGTGTGCCTTCAAGTCATTTCTGATTTCTGATTTATGGTGATCCTAAATGTCGGTATTGCAGCCACAAAGTTGTGAGTTCAATCCTGCCAGGCTCCAGGTTGACTTGGGCTTCCATCCTTCTGCAGGTTAGTAAAATGAGCACCCAGCTTGTTGGGGGCAATTAGTTAAATTGTAAACGGCTTAGAGAGCACTTAGCTGATGAGGTATAGAAACACAAATGCTATTGCTATTCCCTGGGGCTGAGAGTACGTGGCATCCAGTGTGTTTCCCTGGCTGTGCAGGAAATCAAACCCTGGTCTCCAGGGTCATTGTTCAATGTCCAAACCAATACACCATACTGGCTTTCTATTTCTGGCATATTGCACTCACAATGACTTCAAAATTATTAATACATTTTAAATAACATTTTGAAAGCCACTTGGCTGAGAGGTCTTTTAAAGAATAAACAAATGTCTCAATTTTGTTAATTTTTTAGTTATCTTATTTTTGCAAAGTATACAAATATTCCTGCCATTTTTTTTTATTTAGATAACATTTCTAAATTCCCAAAAGATCCCTCATTCCATGTTAATTTTAAAACTTTCTTCTTTTCACTGTTGTAACAGAGAAGCACCAAATACCAACATTGATTGGGTTTCAGAGTGATGATTATAATTCTCCCAATTATAGCTGAAGGCCGGTTAAACATTCCATTGGTGATGTTGAAATCTATCATACTTTCCACAAATATATCCTATCCATTTATCTTGGACCAAAAGGTTTATATTCTTGTCATGCTGTCAGGAGCAAGCATTCTACCTTCTTCTGATACCTGCATTCTTGCAATATTTATCCTATATTCTTGTAATATTTTAACTGATAAAATGCAACCTCCTGCAGCCTTCACAAATGAATGCAAAACACTGCAGCCCACCTAACACTGGCCTCACATGTAGAACTGGAAACATTTCAGAGAATTATCTAGGCTTCAGCTAGTCCTTCTGAAACGTCTGTGAGGCTGCAATCATAAAATGAACTGGCGGCCTGCCTATTTTTGGCTCGCCCCCCCTTTTCAGGGGTTTTCTTCCATTTTACACAGAATTTACCAGATGACACAAGGATTGGTGAAGCAAACCCACTGGGGGATACATCTATGCATGAAGTTCTCTGAGCTACCCCAGACCTAAGATATGTAGTAAAAGGTGAGCGTTACTATTCCATCTGACACAGTCCCCACTTCACCTCCAACTTTTCTTAACTGAATACTGGCTGTTCACATGCATGGCTTCCTGTTTTGTTTCTCACTCTTGTATTAGGAGATTTTCAATCCACATATTGTTTTTACAAGAAAATCCCCAAGTTAAAATGATACTTACATACTTATATACAAGTATACAACAAAGACTGAAGTGGTCAGAAAATAACAGTGTGTGTGTGTGTGTGTGTGTGTGTGTACACACACACAAACACACACACACACACACACACACACACCTACTCACATCTACTATATAAAAGTAAAAGTTTGTAAGTTTGTCCATTTGTCTGTCTCAAGCAGGCAAAGACTTCATATGATTGACTGTGTGAGGCGAGAAGACCTCATATGATTGGCTGCCTGTGAAGATTCTATGGAATCCTGGGGTTGGCAATTCAGAAAGGGGCGATTAGAATTCTCAGCCAGAGAGCTCAGACTGGTTGCTATGGAGACGAGGCCTACCAGCAAGAAGGAGGAGGGTAACTCTGTGGCCCTTTTCGCACGGGCCTTTGCTCGCGTGACAGCCCCGTGAGCCTCGCGGGAGTGGGAGCGTCGCTCCGCACGACGCACTCCCACTTCCGCCCGGCTCACGGGGCTGAAGCGGTGCGAGCGCGGGTTTTTTGATTTTCGCGTCCAAGCAAAAATCACCCCACGCTCGCGCAACGCTCCCGGCGCCCACCTGCACTTACCTTTCGTGCGGAGCGTCCGGGAGCCGGCCGGGTTGCGCTTCCTTCCCTCCACCCCTGCGGAAGGAAAGAGCGGGGTGGGGAGCTAGCGCGACGGATGCGGCACGCGCGGTGGGGGTCACGACGCCGCCCGCTTCGCGCGCGCGGGGGGACTCTGGCGCACGGGGGGGAGGAATCCGGCACGCGCGGGGGGAGGAATCCGGCTCGAGGTCTCCCGCTTCGCACGGGGGAGGGCGGCTTGCGCGGCAAGCCTCTTTCGGTGCCGCTTCCCCGCTCGTTCCTTCACCTGCGGAAGGAAGGAGGGGAAGCGGCAGCCTCCCGGAGGAGCCTTCTTGCACTTGCCAGCCTCCCCCACTTTCGCTAGAAGCCTCAGTGCGAAAAGGGCCTGTATGTTAATAACTCTGAATACAGACTGGATTGGAGAATATGGGGAAAAGTTACACGTTACAAGTTACCCCAAGGCAGTTTGGGGAATTAGAGACACAGGATTTCAAATTCATGTGTATTTCAACCACATCTAAGTCCTAAGGCAGAGCTTTCCAAACTGTGTGTCATGACACATTAGTGTGTTGGCTGCAGTGTGTAGGTGTGTCACGCGAATGTCACCAGTGGAGGGGCTGCCTCTCCCACTGACGTGGTGGTCCAAGCCTGGGTGAAAGGGCTGCCGCCACTGCTGCTGCTCCAGGCCAAGGAAGACCCTGGCAAGGGCAGCGATGGTGGCAATTGGCCAGGTCCAGGTGGAGGGGCTGCCTCTCCTGCTGCTGCCACCCTGGTTCAAGGAAGACCACGGCGAAGGCAGCAGTGGCAGGCCAGGCTTGGGTGGAAAGGCTGCCTCCATTTACTGAATTACTGTGTCGTGGAATGATGCATGTCTAAAAAGTGTGTCACCAACATCAAAAGTTTGGAAAGCTCTGTCCTAAGGTAAGGCAAGGTAAGGCAAGGTAAGGTAAGGTAATTCCTAAGGTACTTCTAACAAGTATTGGCTGGCTGTGAAGATTCTATGGAATCCTGGGGTTTGCAATTTAGGGAGTGGCCTTTAGAACTCTCAGCCAAAGAATAGGTTGGTTGCACAGATTGGATTGGGGAATATGGGGGAAAGTTACAGGTACTGGAATAGGCCGGTTGCTATGGTAATGAGGCCTAGCAGCAAGGAGGAGGACAGTGTATTCCCTCAGGAACCCAAGTGCTGTATGTTGTCAACTCTGAATACAGATTAGATTGGAAAATATGGGGAAATGTGACCGGTACAGGAATAGGTTGGTTGCTATGGAGACAAGGCCTAGCAGCAAGGAGGAAGACAGTGTATTCCCTCAGGAACCCAAACTGTGTATGTAAATAACTCTGAATACAGATTGCATTGGGAAATAAGAGGAAAAGTTACAGATACTGGAGAAGACTGTTTGGTGAGTTCTTAAGAGGAAAATAAAATCCCAGAAAAGTTACAGGTACTGGGCAACACAGTTTAGGAAATTAGAGACACAGGATATCAAATCTGTGTATTTCAACCACATCTAACTCCTAAGGTAAGGTAATTCCTAATATATTTCTAACAAGTGTTACTTATGAGAAAATCAAATCCCGGTCAACACCGGGTAAATACGCAAACACACATATATATATAAGCAAAGCCACGTAATTGAACAAAAAAATAATAACAATGGAGTAACTGAACTGCAACATTTTGTAGAAGCAGAAAGAGCATTAAAAACTGCCAAATCCACCAATCCTGTGGTCATCAGTTGCCACCTACTTCCTCTTGCCATTCTCTCTCTCAGTTTCTCCGTCTGCCTTGTCCCTGTAACATGTTGCAAATTAAAGCCTCACTATATCTTTACCTGGATCATTCTGAATTAGAATGATAGAATCATAGAACTCGTTTAGTCTTTTAAGGTCAGTGGTGACCAACTGTGGCCCTACAGATGTTTTTGACTGCAATTCCTAACATCCCTCCCCCTTGGCTATGCTGGCAAAGGCAGATGGGAGTTGCAGGCCAAAAACATCTGGAAGGCTGCAGTTGCTCACCCCTCTGTGAGCACACTCAGCCACAATCCTCTCTTTAGTGCCACATGTCCTGAATGACAAGAATATCCAGCAGATAGATGTCCATTCTCTTCTGGAAGTCCTCTATGAAGGAAGTGCTCACCTTCCTTAAGACTACCCAGTCCATTGTCACAAGGTGTTCACTGTCAGGAAGTCTCTAATGTTCATCAGAAGTCTACCCTTTTGTATATCTACTTCACTAAATCTAGTTCTGCCTTCCAGAAGTAGCTCTGTCATGTTTAGAGTGTCTCTTTCCACTTTCTTGTCATGTGTCCCAGTTTCTTCGTTCTCTGCCTACATACTATTGTCCATTTCCACTGAGACGGATAGTGTCCGTCATGGTGCTCAGACACTCCTGGTGCCAGCCTCTATGAGAAATAAATTGTATATGTTTACATCAATGAAAAACAACCTATTTCCTGCTTCTTGCTGCCCATCTGTCCCCTTGGCAATGCTGCCTGCCTGAAAGAAACTGGTGATTGTGACCTCATGGTTATGATTCTGTCTGTCTGAAGCAGAGAAGCTGGCAGCAGTGACCTCCTGCTAATACTGACTGCCTGACAGGGTGAGAGATTGGCCATGATATCTCATGCTGATGGAGCATGAGTGAAGCTGGCCATTGTGGCCTCATGTTGATGCTGCACAGGAGGAGGGAGAGGAAACCTTCAATATATTTTTCCACCCATAGCTGGTGAGAGAGAAAGAGAGAGATTACATCTTGGATTTGACAGAAGCGATTTTTAAAATGTTCCTTTTGCCTTTCCCATCCTCTCAAATGTGTGCTTCACCTCTGCCCACATAGGCACTACATTAATGAGGATGGCCTTCAAAGTTCTGCCAATGGCAGTTCTATTTTCTGTTTTCCTACCACCTGCCCATCAGTTTTGTAATGCCTGTGGCCCTCCAGATGTTGTTGTGTTGTAACTTTCACCATTCCTGATCACTGATTGTAACGCAGAATGCTGAAGAGAATTGGAGTCCCTGAGCATCTAGAGGGCCACATGCTTTTCACCCATACTCTAATGAATGGATGCTATTGTAGAGTTAGGAGACTCCATCTAGGGATGAGAAAGGCCAGAAAAGTAGGTTTGAATGGGTTCTAATTATTCCCAATGAGAACAATAGGAAATAATTATACTTTTTAAAAAAAATACAAATATCTATGGCAATAGAGGGGATCATTTGGTTCCAAATGTTTTGGACTTCAGGGGGTTGGACTGGATGGCCTGTGTGGTCTCTTCCAACTCTGAATTTCTATGATTCTATGATTCTATGATTCTATGATAATCATCACCAGCATACTGATTGTCAGAGATTATAGGAGTTGTAATTGAACTACAGATGAAGGAGCATGTAGGAAGAGTTTTACTTTGCTTCTGAGCTGCTTGCTGCTTGCATTCAGTAATTTTTTGGAGCTGTGTTTATTGTTTTTAATATTAATTTATTTGCTATGGGAGTTATTTTTAAGACTTCTTGCTATTGTCTTTAGAAAAGGATCCTTGTGCACCACTCTTTGGGCTGGTCTTTCAAAACAGTCATTTTTTTTTTTTTTTTAATCTTTGCTGTTCATTCAGCTCTCTGTTTCTGTTTCTCCTGCTCCCTTCTAGGACATTGTCCTTAAAGGAGGAATTCATTCCATTCCATTCAGCACCTTACATTTTGATGAGTGATGCCAAGGGCCAGGCCCTATGACTTTTCTGCTGGGTTCATAAAGGTACACATCTAGATTGCTGCAATGATGTCAAAACAACATTCTTTGTGACATCACTAGGGTAATACAACAACGCTGTAGCACGAACAGATGTGACTATTTATTCAGGTAGGAGGAAGTAGGTTGCTTGTAAAAGCTAGAATTTTTTATTTTTGAAAGGTTAAAAGACTTATATAAGCCATGGAAATATTATACCATCCATGTGAAGTCTTCAAGATGACATTGAAAGGCAACAATCCTAAGTGGATTGAGTGATGGAGGTTGTGGTGCATTCTTGTGGAAGTTCAAAAAAGATAAAGATGGAATAGTCAGTGCAAGAGGTGGCCAGAATATGTAGCCTGGAGAACAGATCAGAGACAAAGGGACATATTTTTTGTTTGACTTGGGGAGGCATTGAATGTGTGGAACAAGAAAAAGAACCAAAGTTCATTCAATGAAGGCCTCAGGCTGATCAAATCATGACTTTGGCAGTGGATAGTACAAGTGGTTAGAGGCAAAAGGACTTCAGAGAAATATTTTAGTGCAGTAATGAAATACAGTCAGCCCTTCACATTTGTGGGTTTCACTTTTGTGGATTTGATTATTCACGGATTATTTGCTGTTACCTCTGCTACCTTCTTATGCCATTTTTAATAGGGACGGCAAGCCTCGTGAGACTGCTAACAAGGCTTGTAAGTCCCTCTTAAAATGGTGTGGGGCAGCAGTGGAGATGGCAGTAAACCCCACCAGCCACCCATTTCTGCCTTGTGAAGGATCCCTGATGCCTCAAAGAAATCTATGGTGGATTGAATATGCTTTTTTTGTGTGTTAAATATGGTTTGGGAAGGCCTAGAGTCATTCGCTGTTTTTCCGCTTTCATGGGGGTCCTGTGCCCCTAACCCTAGCAAATGTGGAGGGATGACTGTATTCACATACTACAGTGGGTCATGGATGAATATTGAAGTAGGGTCAGGTAGGGCCAAATAGAAGTACAGCTAGGGTAAATTAGGAAGAGAGGAATTGATAAGATCTGAATAGGATTTATGGAGCTGAAAATGTGAAAAGAGTTCAAGGAGAAGAGTTATTTTGCTTGAAACTGAGATATTACCATGTAATGTGTGCGGAATCAGCATAACACTAGGTGCTTATTTTGTTACAATAAATCTGCACTATAATATTTCTAAAACTTTGTCTGAGTGTTTTACTTTAATAATTAACTAGAAAAACTGGTCGCACTTTATAATGCTTAGCCCAAGTGCAGGATGTCCCTTAATTTACCAAAGGTCCCTAAAATTGAGTTATGCCACAGCACTCATCCCCTGAAGCCGTTCTCACCAGAGCAGGAGAACTCAGTGCTGGAAGAATAATTGTCCATTCATAATCACATGCTTGGACAGGACAAGATCCTTGTGGAAGTGAAAGCCACCATGTGTATATTGGATCCTTGCCCTTCCTGGCTTATTAGAAGGGGACTGACTGAGTAAATAAGGGGAATGGTAAACACCTCACTGCAGCAAAGGTAGATTCCATCCTGATTAAAAGGCACTCTGTATGTGCTCACACATGCATGCATGCATACATGCGTCCCTTCAAGTTGCCTGTCAACTTATGATGACCCCAAGAATTTCATATGCTTTTCTCGGCAATTTCTGATACCATCAGCCATTGGATCCTTCTGGGCCACCTTTCTGGAATGGGACTTACAGGCATTGTTTTACATTGACTTCTTAGCCATTGGTCTGTTGCATCCCACAGGATTCAGTTCTATCCTCCATGCTGTTTAACATCTACATGAAATTACTGGAGAGGATGCCCTGAGATCTGGGAGTCGGTATCACTAGTGCACTTATGACATCCAGTTTTATCTCTCCTTTCCATCTAACTCAAATAAGCTGTACTGAACCTTTTGACTCAGCCTAGGTTTCAGCAGTGACTGGGAGTGCATTTGCACAATTAAACGAGCACTTCAACTACACCTGTTCATTGAGATGCCAGATCTGGCCACAGTAACACATACTTTGATTATTGCAATGCACTCTACTTAGCAGTAATGTATTTAAGTATTTAAGGCCCTTTCCACACCAGGCAATTAGAACGGGCCAGTGCATCCTCTCATGGAGGTTGTCTGCACCTTGGAGCGGACTAGGGGCGGACTATTTACCAGAGATCCGCACCTCAGTCTGCTCCAAAATGACCCCAAGTGGTCCTCCAGCGTGTTTTTGAAAGACCGGAAAAAACAGGTCTTTATTTTCCTGGAACGCTCCATTGTGTACCTGCTCCCATGTGCAGATTTACAGGCTTGCACCAATGCAAGCCTGCAATCTGCAGAGGATGGGCTTTAGGTGTGGTGAGCTTCAGCGGTTGGTCAGGACCGATGACCAACCAGAAGCAGCCATTTTTGAAGCCGGAAGCCCCATTTTGGAAGCCAGAGCAGCCACTTTGGAAGGTGGAAGCTGCCATTTTGGAAGCCGAAGCAGTGTGGATCTACAGACCTCGCGCTGCTCTGATTTGCCCTGGACCAAGGAGGAGGCCTGCAGAAGGGCTTCAAGGACAGTCCACGTTGCTTTGGACCCCAGAAGAAACGGTAGGTAACGGCACGGAGCGATTCCCTTGCCTCGTGCGGAAAGGGCCTCAGTCTCAAGTTGAGTCTCAAGTCTCTCCAAGTTTCAATTCAAGTCTCAAGTCTTTGCAAGAAACTTTCAAGTCAAGTCTCAAGTCTGGGAGCCAACTTTACACCCCAACCTATATTCCAGAATTTCCAGACAAAGTCAAATAAAGTTAGCTTTAACAATTTAAGTAGAGTTGGCCCTCCACATTTGGAAATTTGCCATCTGCAGCTTTGGAAGTGGGGAATAGGATCCTTCTTACTCCTCCCCAAAGCTGGAGGCTTTTGTGTCAATGGGCATAAAAGAATGCAGTTTCTGAAGTGGTGAATAGGATCCTTTTAGATGGAAAGATTCTTCTTCCTCAAGTCCATTACTCCCCTCCCAGAAACGTGCCCTACACTCTGGGGGTGAGTGTTGCCTTCTGTTCTTATGACAAGATTTAGAAGGCTCCTCTGATATCCTGCAGAGACAGGCTGCTGACCAGACCTCAGCCCTGCCTCAAGCCTGTTACCTAACCTGTTTGCTGTTTTCAGTGTTTTCTATGGAATTCACTAAGTTTAAAAGGAAAATACTCTAAGAATAGTGACATTGGACTGCAATTCTAGTTTTCTCGATGATGATGATGATGATGATGATGATGATGATGATGACAAATGCCCTTTGCTCCCCCTTCTGTTCCCAAAACAATATCTCGCCACTGATCTAATCACCATAAAATAAAGACATGTTTTTCTCCATGGAGTGAATCTGATATTGTAAATCAAAAGTGGTCAGTGAACTGGGCTTAGAGCCACTTCTCTTCTTAGTACTGTTTCCTCTCCCCATCTCCATACAAATTATCTCCTGCAAACAGCCAGAGTAGTGAATATCTTTGAACACCTGTTGGCCTAGGGCAGTGTCCTTGGCTTAGTGATAGGTGGATCATGCACAAATATAGTGGGAGTTATTCCATTTATCTACCTAAAAATGATGGTTTCCAACGAGTGGTGCTTCTGTCCTAGCAGGAGAAGAGAATGAGACTGCTGCTTGAGCTTTTCTAAGAAATATAATTATTTCTTTCTCTGGGTCTCTGGGTGGGTGTATTGGGCACACTATCTAGGATTTTAAAAGCTGAGCAGGTGGCTGACGTCAAAGATGCCCTTGAACTTGGAAGAAAACCCTCAGCCGACTCTTTCATGATAGTACTACCAGTTTCTAATTACTTCACAGGCTAAAATGGTCTAATTGCAGTTCATTAAACATTGGACTGTGCTTAATAGACCATGTTCCTGTGCCTAAACTGAGGCAAAAGCTTATTCCCACAGAGCTGCCATAATAAGCAGTTCTGTTGATGTTGTGTTAACAAGCTAAAACACATCTAAATCTATCACCTGAGGTTTAAAAAAAACATATGTAATGTTTAGCCACAATTACTTCATATTGTGTCCTTTGTCAAGGAAATTCTTGGAAAAGAAAAGTGAATTCCTTTGATTCTTTACCTCAGCTGGGTCCTAGTTCAAATTTTAAGATATCCCATCCCATGTTATTTGCCTAGGTGAAGATGAACTCTCATGGCAAAAACTTACCTCAAATTATATTCTTCTTTAATTATGGAATTTAAGGTTTTCAACCAAATGAAGCTTTCCAAGTTAGGGTGAGCAGCAAAGGAAGAAGACTAATATTGTTAAGGATTTTTTCCCTTTTCTTTTTATATATACATATATGTAAATTGCTGATACAGTTGTAACCTCCAATTTTAAGGTGTGAAATTCATTAACTTTATCATTTACTTGAAAGTTCTTAAAAGTATACCCAAGATATATGTATGATGACTTCACAAGGTTTTTTTTTTTTTTTTTTTGTTTCATAAATACAATTTGTGTACTTTCTTTTTATATATATAAGAAATAAAATAAAAAATGTATCAGGGCCTTTAGCTCTATTTATATCCTTTTTAGACTGTAGCCCTCTGATCTGGGCCTTAGTTTAATCTTCTGCAAAACTGAGATCAGAAGATGCTTATTAAATGGTTTATTATACTAATTACAATGCTTCTTTAGTTGAACTATAACAACTGTGCTAGACCACACCAATACAACAGACTTTTTAAAAAGAGTTTTTTCGATACCGCCGCACTTGCGGAAGCTGTAGACATAGCCTCCACAAAGAGGACCCAGTTCATACAATCACATGGGGTCCACTTTCAATCTGGACCAAACCAAATCATCTCATTGAATGGAAACTCTGAAAACCTCTGAATAACATGCCCACTGTTGGATTCCCTTTTATAGAACATTTAAATACAGGTGTGAGAAATAAATGAATTCCTGGAGATTAGTTCTTTCCAGTGATAGAATGAAAGATTATTTGCCTTTGGATTAATTACTGAGCTCAATGACTCAGTCCAGCTACAGTCTTATTCATGAGCCTTTAGAGCAGGTGCCATAATTGGTTAACAGAAACAAGCTTTTAAGAATATATTTATTGAAAGACAATATTTACATATTTACAATATTTACAGATGGAATAATTCACTTGCACCAATCTTTGTCTCAAATAATTTTATTGTAACACTAAAAGAAAATAATGTTGAATTATGTAAACAAAAAGAAAGAACAGTTTTTTTAAATTAACCACAATTAAATAAAATTATCTTTTTCCCCTTTCCATCCTTCCAGTAAATCCTTTCAGCTTCATGTGACAGCTTTATTAACTTCAAAACAATAACAATTATTTATAAGCCCATTAGGAGCAAAATTGGGTCTTATACCCCCTCTGTCCTGCCAGAAGAAAATATCTTCCAGGGCTATCAGTTCAGTCCTCAGTTGGCTGCAGTGGGCAACCAGCCTGTTCTTTCGATGTAGGTGGACAGAGTGATGCCATCTGAGGAGCACCTGCTCCCTTCCAGAAGGCTATATGTTTCCTTGCTGTATCTGAAGAAGCTCTAATGATTTAGGGGTACACCTCTTCCCCCACTTTTATTCCTGACTGACTTTTCTTCCATCACTGGCCCATCCAACAAACTATGACAACCTTTGCTAGTACAATTTCCAAAACAAAACAGTAGCTTGTTGAACATGTCTGGCAGGATACCATAGCCATTACCATAGCCACCCACAACCAAACAGAAATAGACATGAAAAATATCCTTCCTGCCCTTCTTCAAGGCAACCAAATCATTTCAGCTACCATTCATAGAGAAAGTAGGTGTGGCTGCCCAATCTCCACTAACTGCCAAAGGTGGAAACCACTGGTAAATACTCCTTTTTCCAATCTCTGGTTCAACCTCTTGTGGTGCTGGGTGATGGCAAAATCTCCAGTCTCATAAAAGTATAAGGTCCTCCAACTCACTGTTCTTTTTTATTATAACACTCTAGATTGGACCTTATTTTAACCTTGTACAGCAATAAGATCAGAATGCCATATTATATTAATAGTACTTCTTCATTTGAACTGTCATGCAGAAATTGTAGAATTTTTAATTCATTATCATAGAACAGGGCTGGGGGACCTGATGTCAGTGGCCCATAATAACTTCCAGACTTCTGAATGTGGAGTCTGGGCCTCTTCCAGATCATGTTCCCTGTCTTTGTGACATCACCTAATGGTTCTGTAGTAGCTGTATTCCATGTTTGCCTTTCCAAGCCCAGACAGTTCCTTGCTGTCCTTTCTACATCTCTCTTTCTCTCCCCTCTCAGTCTCATCTGCAAAACCAAAGAGAATGAGAGAGAGTGGAAGCTGCCTGGCATGCATAAATGGCTACAGAGTGGAAGTTGTCAACTACTATGATTTAGGAGAGCACTGAACCTCTATCAGGCCTTGGAGAGTCTCATCCCCTGTCATGCTATGCATTCCATCTGTGATAATAGATCAGATAGATAGATAGATAGATAGATAGATAGATAGATAGATAGATAGATGAGAGAAGAGACCGGGCCAAAACATCCCCTATGGCATCCAGGGTACACAGAAGGATGATTTTTGCCATTAAAAAAAAATTGGCAGGGGGTCTTCAGAGGGAATGGAGGCCTTATACAACTCATGGACTGTACTTTCCCCAGACCTACTATGACACATCTGAAGATGTCCCTAGCTTCTACTTTCCATGAACAGAACAACAGTCTAGTTGCTATGCTTCATGAATGTACATGTGCTTGCCTACCAGACAGCATCTGTCTCTCTCGCTCTATATCCTTACATACAGATATGATATGAAATCCGCAGGCTGTCTCCACAGGATAAGATGAGACCTCAGTCTAGTTCATTATGCCTAACAAAGACTGAGATTTGTCCTTCTTGAGCATCCATTCCCCATAGCTTACCAAACGGCAACCCTTTCCAAAACTGACAGACACTTCAACAGTATATAATAAACAATGACTTCTAAAGGGGGAAAAGTCAACTAGGCATGCTCTGAATTATTCTTTCAGTTCTGGCTTTTGAATTACATTAGTAACCTAATATTTTTCCAATGCTATTGGTCATGCTATGTAGCATATGTGCAACTTTTACCACATGCAACAAACAAATGACACTCACAGTTTGAATGCACCGTGCAGTGCAGCACTTTCTGTGTATGTAAAGATGCATAAAAATGAATTTTATGCAAAGGAAAAATACAAAGGGAAAATGTTCCAGCATTATAGCAAAAAGAAATGAGAAGATTTTTAAAAAGCAAAGACCATTATTCATAAATTTCACAAGAAAGCAGAACAAATATCTGAATTTAAGTGTTATTAGCAATGTGGGAACAACCTTTCCCAGCACATTCTTGAGACTGACATAATAAAGGCACTATGTATAGAGGCACTTCTGTTGGAATTGCCTACTCCAATGCAACAAGTAACTCCACTAAGACACCACAGAAAACTGGCATCTAGACAAAATGGACCTGACCTTTTGTTCAGTTTTGGACTAAAGCTGCCATTAGATTAACATCTCCACAAAATATTTCTCAGTGCTTGGATTGTGATCATCATCTCTTTTAGCACCTCTGAGTGTATGTGTGATTAACTATTAAAGTTTAACAGAATGTATTCTTACAAGTACCAGGTACTATTCCTCATTTAGCAATATGTACATATGATATCAGGGCAGGTATAAGCAAATCCTTGCAGAATTTATGACCTAGGGGATGGAGGTGGGCATGGAATTTCAATTAAAAAATATCATTCCAAGCTTCTAAGGATGACGAATCAGGCTTCATTGCAGGAATTCATAAGAGGGTAGGAAGTACCATACCAGATCAGATCAATAGATACTGCATACACTGTTCACATAAGGGAAAATAATGGCTGCAGGGGCGGGGCGGGGTAAATTATGTTCCCAAATAGCCAAAACATTGTCTGAGGAGTTGTTGATGTCAAATAATACAGTGACTACATACAATACCACTTGACAGCAGAGATACAGAACCTCTGGCCTATATCCATAATCCATGGCCATCAATCTGGGCCATGATGCTCTCTAAAGAGGGCACACTCCTTTTCCATTCCCATTCCCATGCCTTGTCCTTGTTTTTGATCTTTTCTTTACTTCCTTGAGATCATGTTCCCACTGCCTTTTGCCTTTCACTGAAAGTCCTTTAGTACTATTGATTTTCTGGTACTAGAATTTGATCTGTGTTTTACCCCCATGTTCTGCCTTGTTCTTGACTTTTTGGCAAGTGTCCTGCATTTCTGGGTCACTCTGCTCTTTTCCAGAAGTTTCCAGTAGGTGAATCCTTATGAGCTTAATTAACAGTTAAACAGTTAAAATGGCCTCAACTGGTGCTCCTACTCAGTCACAGCCAAAAGTATGTAAAGCCAAATATCTTATAAGATTGAAAGGTATATTAAAGGTGAGGTGGAAGCAATGATTGAAAGACTGAAAGTCTGAATTCAAAGTTTTGTCTCTCAATTTGGGGATCAGGCTTTAGTTCTATATCTATCAACAGTGTCAATTTGGCAGGGAGAATGCTCATTAATCTTGTCTCATCCTGCTTTTTGAGCTGCTTTTAAAATGTCTCAGTTTCTGTCTTCTCCTCATACTTTCCTGCTTTGTCCTCAGCTTCCTCCAATTGCAGCAAACTGAGCTGAAGGTGCAAAAGTTCTTTGCACTCAATTAACTTGGGAAGGGGGAGAAGAGAGGAGAGGTGGAATCTTTCTTCTCCCATGTCTACCTTGTAGACTTAGGTAAAAAGAAAATGCTGCTGCCTCATTAACAACTTCTGCCATCTTGACCACATTCTGATGTTGCTTGGCCACACATGTTTTCATCTGTAAAAGGTTTGATGGTATATAGTTTCCGTCTGACATACATATGCTATCTGAGAATTAGCTGAATTGATTTCAGTGGATTTCTGAGTAGATAGACATAAGACCTAACTGTGTTTTTCCAGTAGTTATAAGGAAGCTATCTTATACTGCCTAGAGTAGTAATAATACTACTCCACTCTGCTTTGGCCAGATCTTACCTGGCATACTGTGTCCAGTTCTGGGCACCAGAGTTTAAGAAGAAGATCAACAAGGTGGAATTTATTCTGAAGAAGATGTCCAAGACAGTCTTGGAAAACAAGCCCTGTGAGGAATAGCTGAGAGAACTGGGTTTGTTTCGCTATGTTGGGTCTATGGACCGTAAAATAAAGGTTGATTTGGTTTGAACTGGGTTTGTTTAACCTGGAGAAGAGAAGACTGAGAAGTTATTTGACAGTCATCTTTAAATATCAAGTACTGTCATGTGGAAGATTTAGCAAGGTTGTTTTCTGTTACTTCAGAGGATAGCATCCAAACAAATGGGTACAAATTACAAGAAGGTGATTCTGAATAAAGCTTAGTGAGAACCTCTTGATGGTAAGAGCTGTTTGACAGTGGAACAGACTCCCTTAGAACGTGGTGAAATCTTCTTCATTGGAGAAGTAAGATGGGCGTCTATCAGGAATGCCATGACAGGGCACTGAACTAGATCACTTCCAAATGATCTATGATTCAATAAGCTTGACTGATTTCAGTGGCCTTACTTTTGAGTAAGACTGTTCTATGGTCTTCCGAGTGGTAAATTTGAGATACTCCTGTCTACTTAAAACAGGTTAAGGAACTTATTTTTGGACCTATGTGCTTGCATTTTGCTACATCTATATAACCTTTTGACTCTGCCCACTTTTCTTTTAGTCCTAGAACACAACCCCAGAGACCTTTCTCAGATTAGAATTCAGCTATCCAGCTGAATCGAATTGAATATGCTAAACTTTGGAAAAATGAAGGGACTCCAAATATAGACCAGTGATTATATCGTCTGTCAGAAATAAAAACTGCTGATGTTTTATCTCGAAGGCTTAAAGGTCTGACAGATGAAAAAATAGACAAGGAATGGGCTCCCTTGAACCAATTCCTCCAAAATCAGTAAATGTAAAATTAATTGACAAATCTTTTCAAATTAATTATGCAGAGGAAATCTTTTGAAATGAGGTAACAAATCCTTAAATTAGAAATGTGGGGAAGGAAATAGAATTGAATATATGATTTAGCAATTCAGAGAAAAATTGATAGATATGATGAACATGATGAATATGTCATTTGGATTAAAATTTTAGACTCGATAAATGTGATTATTCAGAAACAAGCAATTTAATTAAATTCTTATTTAGTAGTACATTTAAGTTTCGATCTATGTATAATACTGGAGTCTAGGAAGGATTGGAACAAGATTTTATGATATCGAAATGAGCTGCAGTACTTTGTAAATTGACAGTTTATTTATGTATTTTTTTTAATATTTTCCAATAAAAAATATATAAAAAAAGAATTCAGCTATCCAGCTTGCAAAAATGTTCTTCATCTCTAGTCTACAGAGATTCATAATTTTACAAAAGCTTCTATCCCAGTGAACTTACTGTCAATAATGTAGGAGGTAGAAGGAAGGATAGCACAGAACAAAGGCAGGGAAAGGATAACAGAGAAAAGGAAATACAAGTATTGAATAAAAAAAGAGAGATGTAGCCATGTGGTTCATGAGTAAAATAGAGTATCAGAGCTTCATTGAACTACTAAAACATCATTGAAAGCTGAGCCTGACTTCTTCAATATATGGGATGTTGTAAATTCTCAGAAATTTGTAATGCCCAGCCTGAAAAGTTATGAGGGACTCAGAAATTCATCTTTTTTTGAACTAGCATCCAGCATGACCAGAAAACAACTTTATTCCACTAAAACATAATTCTACTGAGCATTTAGAAGTACAAGTTTTGAGGATGTCTATTTGCTAATCTGAGGTTGTGCACGTTTATGCTCAAACAACTATTAGAATGGTAAATACTCTGTAAGTGCCACTGTGATACATTAAACCTTCTAAGAGAGGATTAGGAAGAGCAAAGAATGGGAAATCAGGCAGTTTACAAATCCAACTGGTAAGCAAAACATAGGCACAATAGGATATAATGCAAGTCTAGTTGGAGATGAGAGACACAGAACACTGAAGTTGTTGTTTTTTTTCTGATTTTTCTGCCTCCTATTCATATCACTCTCCACACATTACCAAAAAAACCCCATAGTTTTCTTTATAGATAGCAACTCAGTGCAAAGAGAAATATCTTTATGCATATCTTTATGCAATTTATGTACTGTTCTTCTTTATCTGCAGGACCCAGGGCAACTTACTTGAACATTAAATCAAAATGCAGCTCAAACCAATTAGTTATAACATTAAAAAACAGTTAAAAACAAGTAAGCTATCATGTGAAAACCAAGCATCCAATTAAAACAGTATAAAATATTTAACTCCATAAGAGGAAAGGGAGGAGTAAAACACCTCTCATTAAAAGACTTGTCTGCAGGGACCATTTTGTGGCTCAAAGCCTGCTTGAATAAGCAGGACTTTGCCCCTGGAAGAACAGAGAAGAGGCCTAGGTTTTCTCCAATAGAAGAGGACTGTGCAACCTGGGAGCAGCCACCACTGTTCTAAATGCATGCAAGCAAGTGAAAAGAAGTGAAGAAGTGTTAGTTCTGTTATCTATGGGGTAAATCTTAAAACAGGAATGGTTGATTGCAGTTCTTCCGAATGCTTTGGAATGCAATTTTCATAACCCATAACTCCTATTACCTCACTAGTCAAAGCTTAACACAGTTGAACATCAAGTATCTGTCTTTTAGCAGTTGACAGCATCTGTCATGTACATGCTGCTTGCAAGAAACATTTGTGTACTCAAATAGGTTAACTCTCATCCCAATGCACAGTGACAATCTTAGAAACAAATGATAGTTTGCTTCAAAATCAGAGGTCATGGTAGAGGAATCCACTGAGTGGAAAGAGGGCTTCAGCTGCTCTCCTGGACCTTCAGAATCAGAAATGGTGGTAGTCTGTATTATCTGGTTCTTTGACAGAACATAAATACTTAAGACTACATTTAGCCAGATTACATTAAAATGCTATTTGAAAGATATATCTGGTTTTGACTTTTTGCAATAACTGTGCAAAACAGAAAGATGGACATTTCTTGCACGCACATGCATCTCAAAGCAACAGTATAGGTGGAGAAACATATTTATGATTTCTTTTCCCCTTATTCTATAACAATTACAGACTTTTGTTTGTCTCATGGGACACAAACATACTTTAATAGTGAGCATTTCTCACCTTTTCTTCTTAACAAATTCCAGACTAAAAAGCCAAATTTACTTGAGAATTGGCATCTGTTTACACTGTGAGAATAAAGTATTTCCCAGCAATATAAAGAAATGATGTCATTTTACTAGGTTTATTGTTTCAAACAAAGCATTTACGTTCTATTAATTGTATTGTTTTGCTGGGAGATCTAGCTACTCTTAACACACAGTGGAAGGTCCAGAAATATGGAGTGGTATTAGTGTATTGTGCACATGCACAGTTGCTGCAGTTAGTTATTGCAGAATGGTAGAAGAAAACTTTGTAAAATTAGTTTCTAAGATGCACGACATATTCTTAAGTGGTGCTAAAACACTGCTAGTGTCCAGTTCACTCACATTTACTCAGGGATGTCTGGTATTATCACATGGTAAAATGGGGTGGTTGTACTGTTTAGACAGATAGGGTACTGTCCATCTAACCCATGACACTACTGCCAACCAGCAGAGGGACGTACAGCATATGTAGACTTTGCACAGAAGGTTGACTGCCAAAGGAGGTGTAGTTGGCATTCTTTCTCTGATCATGCCTTAACTTTTCTTCTGACATCCCCTTCCTCTGTCCCATGAGATCAAGAAAGGATCAACCATCACTGTGGGTGAATGTGGACAGCCAATTCGTTGTAATGATTAAAGAGTTAGAATGGGATTTGGGCAATTCAGATTCAAGTACCTGCTGTCCTATCTCAGTCCGAGGAACTGATAATTCAAACAAAACAAACTGAATAGCTCCCAACTCATTTCTTACTTTTATTCAGTAAGCACAAGGTCAAAAATAAAGTCCAACAGAATTCAAAGGCAAGTGAGTCCAAAGTCAGTCGGGGTAATTCAGAGTCAAGCACAGACTTCAACAAGGCATCCAGCAAACAGAGAGGTCAGATAAGCTCTGACAACTCCTGGAGGGGAAAGGTGGCAGCTATATATGTCAGCCACCTAATGCAGCTGTTGCCTGAGTACTTGTTGCCAGTAAGAAATTCTCTGGATTGACGTAGCCTCTCTCTTTGTGGTCCGCACTCAGCAAAGGTAGATACTGGCAAGTTATCTTCTGTGTTTGAAGGAGCAGGACTCTCTGCTGGAGCTGGCACCGCCCCCTGTTCTATTTGTGGCACTGTAACCTCTTCCTGTACAGCAGGTCCCAGCATGACCCCTGTCTCAGCCTCTGGTACGTCCCCTATTTCAGACTCTGAGTAAGAGTCCATGTTCTGGAAGCAGGGCACGGCACCTGCTCAGTCATAAGACTCATGGAATTACCTTGCACCAGTCACTGCCTCTCAGCCAGACCTATTTAAAAAAGTGGTGTGGATTACAACTTCCAGAATCCCTGGTCAGCATGGCCAAATTCATGCAGAGCTGAATATGCCTGCCATAGTATTTGCAGCCATTTGAGTTCTAGAAGCTGTTGCATATTGGCACAAAGCTAATGCTCAACCAACACCCCAGGGCCATCTTAATGGCCCTCCTCTGTATGGAGATCCCTAAGGGCAGGGTTGCAGCCAAATGTTTTGCCACCTAAGGCAAAGGTCACGATGGAAACACATCTATTAACATCAGTTAATAGATTGAACCTAATGTTGAACCTAATGTTGATATCTTCACTACACCTGAAGGTGACAGGAAATCTTAGGAAGTATAGAGCAGATCACATGACACATGTTACTTTATCCATTCTGCACCTTTTATAGGAGAGGCTATGCCACTCCCCTAATGATAAGATAAGACCCTGTTCAGTGTCTAATGGCAGGGCTAGCCTTGCTAGGTGACAACCACCTTCTTTGGTAGTTTTCTTTTATAACTGAAGGTGAAGCAGTTGCTACAATCCTTGTGGTCCCCATTCCCATGCTCATAGCTTGATTCACCTCTATTTATAAATAGGGGGAAGTGCTGGGGAGGGGCTATCATTTCCTGTCAGGAATTTTCAGATTGTAAGCCTCTGAAAAGTTCAAAAGCAGTTCCATCCAAATTATGGGGACTGTTTGTTCCCACTCTTGGCGGCATGTGCATAATTCATGAACAGCAACCCTTCATTAGTCTAATGCGCTGTACCAGGTTAGGACTGGCAGGGAGCATTTTCTAGTGTGTTTCTTTTTAAGGATGAAGGAATGAATATAAAACCCCTGATATTTTGTTTATGTTGCTTGGTGAACTGATGAACTTTGTTCTGATTGGCTGCTGCGAATCACTAGGGAGTTATGGTGGTATCTACACCAAGTCCTGCTGAAGCCAATATGGATGTCTGCTTGGCAGCTGCATTAAGAAAAATGTTCCATAATTGTATGCAGGTTCATTTTACAGCTTGGGCCAGAAAAGTGGAGGGAATTGCCATACATATAGATATATAGTCTGAAGTTTTACCCACTCGAATACACAGAGCATTGTTTCCCAGTCATTCCAGGAGAGGAAATCAAACATTGCCTCTGTAAGATGAGCCCAAAGTTTCAAAAATATCCCTGCTCCAAGGATACATCCAAGACTACTCATCACAAAGCAGGGGTAGGCAAATATGCTTATTCCCCCGCAAGGTTGTTTGACAGCTGGGCTATGCTGGCTATGGCTTGTCCCCGCCTGCACATCACGACATGTAGGATGGAGGAATACAGTGTATACATGGTCAACACATTTCTTCCCATACATGAGCACAAAAAAAAAAAAAAAAATTTCCACAGAAATTAACTCATCACAGGATAGCCTAACCTGTTTATCCAGGTTGCATTTCTTTTGTGGCAACATCACAGTTTTCCATCTCTAAAATTACCATGTTTGTTGTTAGAGAACTGTGACTCTGAGGTGTTGTTTTTCTATAGGCAGGAAGGATTTTTCAGTCTGATGTATTCAAAAGTGTACTCTTGAGGATTTAGAATTCTTCACTTAGCTGTTGTTTCCCTTGCACTTTGAAGACATAGGCCCTTTTCGCAATGCACCTTTCCGTGGAGCTGGGGTGCGGGGATCACACGAGCAGCCTCTAGCAAGAGGCTCTCACATCCTCGTTCCTTCAGCTCCATAGCTGCTGCCTGCTCGTGCAAGAGCCCCACCTCTTCCTTCCGCAGAGCAGCCTGGGAGTTTCCCAGGCTGCGCTGGGGCAGGAAGTGCGAGCACCGTGCCTCTGGAGCTCCACACGCACAGCGAGTGTGTGTGGGGCCCCAGAGAGATGCACGATCACACACACAAAAAGTGCACGGTTGGCGCATGCCAGCCCCTGGAGCATCATGCGATTGTGAGTGCATCATGTGGACCGCTGCTCACATTTGCGCAACGCTCGAGGTGGCCTTTCGCATGGCAAATGCCATGCGAAAAGGGACATAGTGCAGCTACAGTATAGGAGTCAGGACACCATACAGAATATATGAGGCACAAGCAAACGAATGGCACACATATGACAAAATATGTTTTGAAGATACAAATGCTGTTATGTTTGAAACTGTACCTCAGCAACAAATAGATATCCATGTTTGCTGTTAAATAGCATGGGAGATAAGCAACTTCATGTTAAGGCCATTTCTGCAAAAGAGGGGAGGAGCAATTCACTGCATGTCAAGAGTGGTGTTTTTATACTCCAATTCAGAAACTGTGCTGTCTGCACACACACACACACACACACATTTACATTATACTACCGTGGAGGACAGCGGTTGCTGCATCCGCAACAGCAAGTCCCTGGTCACTCCCATTCCCTTCCCTCAGCCTGCTCTGCCATCACTGATTGGTCTGGTTTTTTTAAAAAAAAAAATACACACACATTTTAAACACATTTCTGCATTGCTACATTTGTTTGCAGGCATGTATGTTCATTGATATGTGGAAAAAACATGTCTTAATGGTCCATTACCAAATCCACGCTCTTCCTGTATCTGCTTAACGCATAAAGATAGTAATGATGGCAGCCTGTCCTTTGATGGGTGGAGAGAGATAGGAACGGAAATGACAGAAGAGACAGCTTGGGAATGTCCATGGCCGCCCACTTCTGTGCTGTGAATCGATGCTACGCTTCTGCATTTGCCAACCAGTTTAGGAGGTTTACATCAGAGTTTTTCCAGTTTTCAGATACAGTGGTTTCTCATTGCAGTGAACCGTTCTAGAAGCTGAAAACGTGCAGAACCACAAAGAAAACTATGACGCTAAAATGCTATAACATGCAGATTGGAGGGTAAGAATTCAACACTACTATGACGTATCAACCTCATGCAGAAATGGTCTAAGCTTGATATCTGTGGAACCCCAAACCTAAGAGTCCACTGTTATTATTGTTGTTGCTGCTTTAACCTCTATCATAGGGTTTTCTTGGCAAGATTTATTCAGAGATTTGGCATACCCTTTCTCTAAGGCTGAGAGAATGTCACTTGCCAAAAGTCACCTGGTGGGTTTCCATGGCAGACTGGGGATTCCAAATCCAGTCTCCCAGAATTCTAGTCTAGCACTCAGACCATGACACCACACTGGCACTCTACAGAATCCATACGGACAAGCACTAATCCACAAATGCCACCTTCTAGACCCAACCATCCAAATAGGAGTGGAATCACTGGAAAGCAGGATCTTCACCTCCAACTCTTGTTGATCATCCCAAGGATAGCAGGAACAATGATACAAAGAGCTATTGAGAGGTCTAGAAGAGCCAACTCTCCCTCTCATCACAGGCCATCATAAAGGGTGGTCAAGGGAGTTTTTGTGCCAAAAGCAGGCCTGAACTCCAAGCAAAATGGATTGACAAAACAGTCTGATCCAGCAGTATTGATTGAGGTGGTCAGCAGCCATAAGTGCACCATCCTTGCTTTATAGTTTCTTTATGTTACCATTGGACAATAAGAGATAACCTCTTCCTGCACTCAGAACAAGGCATGGCTATTGTAAGATGGATCACCATATCCAAAACACATGTGTATATGAGTGTGTTCAATTTATATATCATCTTTTTATCTAGAATGACACCCACGTTGGCTCAGAATAGCAAATGCAAATAGAGACAAGTGTAATTCAAGCACAAAAACAAAAATAAAGATGAATTAAAGGATAGCAGTAAGAAAGAAACAACAGAACCCAATCAACCAAAGCTCTTCTCAGCAATAATCAAACAATCCAGTCAGCAACCTATATGAACAAACCCTTTTTGACTACTGGTGAAGAATGTGGACACACACACATATCAGAACACACATCTGTCTGTCTATCTATCTATCTATCTATCTATCTATCTATCTATCTATCTATCTATCTTGAGGAGGGTGGGGAAAAATCATTCTGGCCTCTGGAGAGCAATGCTCCTGATCAGAGTGACACCAGGAGACCTGCGTAGTGTGGAATAAGAAAGCCTTCCCCCACTGGGTAACCCGGCAGCAATTGCTATTTCAGTAAACATATCATTTTGTGTTCAGTAAACACACATTCCAGAGGAATGCTCTCATTGTTTTTTTGCTCTGTGATGCATTAATGAAGAAATAAAGTTTAGGTTGTGTAATGGCGACAGCTTGAAATCATTTTGCCTAGTGTTACGGTATTTCATAGGGAAGTTTTGGAACAAGAGGTAGAGGAAAGACCTGATTTAATTTTAAGTTACCAACATGTGCAAAAAAGAAAAAAAGAGAGAGAGAGAGAAAGGGAAAGAAGAAAGGAATGAATGAACAAGAGAAAGAAGGAGATACCAACAATCCACACACCATAATCCAATAAAACTAATTGTTTCATTTAGAACTCGTTACACATGGGAAAGTCTGCAAGAGATAACATTCGAAGTGGGTTATACAAGGTTCTTATTTTAATTTTTACTTTATATTTGCTTGGAGTCTTTGAGCAATGAATTCATTTCCTGATATAGTAAACATTTTTTTGACATCCAGGATTACTTTCTCCAAATGGATACAAAATTCTGGGCTAGCTCTCCTGCAACAGGGACTATGCAAACACACCTAATGGCTACATTTCCAAGAAATGCACCTTAGCATGCAGTGATGAAAAGTAAATAAAAGTAAACTAGTTTGGGGATTAGTTTTTTTAAAAGTGACTGTTTTACCCTCCCAATGCAAAAAAGAAGTGAAAAGACTTTTACATCTTCATTTACCAACTTAAGTGAATTTGTATGGAAATAATATCACCATTGCCCAGGAAACTGTCCTTGCCACATTTTGCACATCAGCAACTGAGGAACACACAAATTCCTGCCCTTTTTGACTCTGCATGCACTATGAAAATGTCTTCTGACAGTTCATCTTTCCTGTTATTAAAGCAAACAATGGCTCCTTTAAAAGAAATCAGCAATGGCCGGAACAGTTTGATTTATAGAGCCAAGAACAAAATATTCAAGAAAACCATAATATTGCCAGCCTTGTCTTCATCCTTCAAGATGACTTACTATCAAAAGGCTGCAATTGTCCAAATCTCTTGAATCCTGACTGTCTCTTGTGAGATTCTTGTCTTGACGTCTGAACCCTGCAAGTGTGAATGAGCCATTACCAATCAAGTACCACATACAACAAAGAAGGGGGGAGTATACGGTATACCAGAAATTATTGGACTGCATCTTTCATTATAACTCACCATTGTCTATCCTGGGTAGAACAGGTGGGAGCTGTAGTCCATGAACACCCCCTATCCCTGATACATGAAACACTCAGATCACCTCCCTTCAATTAGTGTACAATGTTATTTCACCTATAAGTAGTCAAGCAAAGAAGAATAAAATCAGAACCACATGCTAAGGCTGGCAAGAATCAGTGATTCAAGCTGAAATTCATAAAATTGATCCAGAAAGTAGCAAGAAAAAATATATATCAGTGCATTAGGTGCTTCTTTTCTGTCTCCCTAATCAAGTTCACAGCTATTTTTCTGGTTCTCCCTGATAACCAAAGCTGCCTAGCCACACAAGGATAAAAAATCTTGATGATTTTTGTCCACATCTTACTTGACCTGTGCTTAGCAATAGGGATTTTACAAATGAATAACAACCTGGGAAGGGGTGGGGGAGACAGTTAAACAGCCTGAGAGGTAAAAGTAGATTACTGCACTGGCTCAGCAATATAAGATGTTGCCTTCTAAACAGGAAGTGGGGTCATATACGATAAAAGTAAAATTTTAAAGGCTGTTCAGTTTGCCCAAGTAAAACTTCTTTTTATTGTTCTCTGTTATTATTAAGCAAAGCAGGGGTGGAGGGATGGAGAGGGGAAAGCTAGGTTGATGTAAAGCAGCAAAGCCTGTATTCATTCAATACTTAGAATGGAACAGAGAAGAAATTTCCCTGGATTAGGATGTTAGATGTTCTGTATATTTTGTATGACACACAAGTCTGCTGACTCAATTCTTCCTTACATGAAGTATGACAATATGTGCTTTCAAGTAGGTATAACTGCCTATCTTTTAGTTTCGAATACCTGTATTTCAGAGAAAGAAACTTGAGTCTGTCATACTTAAGAAAATCCTATGAAAATGAAGGCACACACATGCACACATACATGTAATTCATAGGCCCTTTCCGCAACACACCTTTTCACGGAGCTGGGGTGCAGGGATCGCACAAGCAGCTTCTAGCGAGAGGCCCTTGAGTCCTGGTTCTTTCAGCTCCGCAGCTACCACCTGCTCACGCAAGAGCCCCACCTCTTCCTTCCACAGTGCAGCAAGCACGAGCACTGCGGCTCTGGAGCTCCGCACGCACGGCAAGTGCGCACGGGGCCCCAGAGCGATGTGGCTCACAGCCGAAAATGAAAAAGTGTGTGGTCACACACACCTGCCCGCCCCTGGAGCATCACATGATTGTGAGTGCGTTAATGTGGACCACTCCTCACATTCACGCAATGCTCGAGGGGCCCTTTTGCATGGCAAATACTGTGCAAAAAGGGCCATAGTGAGAGAGTGAGGATGCTTCACAACCAGCAGGGAAACACATTGTTGAATCAAGAAGAAATAACAAGATGATGGAAGAAATACATTGAAGAACTGTATAAAAGAGATGAAAGAATGACAGATTCATTCAAGGAAGAACCATTTGAAGATAAACTCACCATTTTAGAATGGAAAGTGGAAACAGCTCTCAAAGCAATTGGGAGAAATAAATCTTCAGATACAGATGGCATACCAATAGAGCTATATCAAGCAACAGAGACAGAATCCACTGAACACCTTACTAAAATCTGTCAACAGATATGGAAAACAAAACAATGGCACACAGATTGGAAACACTCAATATACATTCCAATCTTCCAGAAAGGAAATGCACAGTAACGTGATTGCAGTAACCACTAGATCATTGCATTAATCTTCCACACAAACAAAGTGATGCCCAAAATTCTACAAGAAAGATTTTTACCATATAAAGAGAGAGAAATGCCAGAAATCCAAGCTGGGTTCAGAAGACGAAGAGACATGTGGGGTCATAGTGCCAAAATTCATTGGATAATGGAGCACTTCAAAGAATTTCAGGGGGAAAAAATCAGCCTGTGCTTTATAGATTATAGCAAAATCTTTGCTTGTGTAGATCACGAAAAACTATGGATCATTCTTAAAGAAATGGTTGTACCACAACATGTGATTATCACAATGCATAACCTACGGACCACTGTTCAGACAGGATATGGAGAAACAGAGTGGTTTCCAATTGTCAAGGGGGTCAGGCAAGGCTACTTTTTACCACTCTATCTTTTTAACTTCTATGCTGAACACATCATACCTAAAGCTGGATTATCTCTGAGGAGGAGGTGTGAAAATTGCAGGAAGGAACATCAACAGTTTAAGATATGTAGATGACAGTATATTAGCACCAGAAAATAGCAAAAACTTGGAACAACTCCTGAAGAAAGTCAAGGAAGAAAGTGCAAAGGTAGGTTTACAGTTGAACATTAAGAAGATTAAAATAATTACCACAGATTATTTATATAACTTTAAAACAGACAATGAAGACATTGAAATAGTCAAAGGCCCTTTTTGCATGGCATTTCTCATGAGAAAGGGCCTCCAGAGCGTCATGTGATTGTGAGGAGCATTTCAGATGACATCCTCGCAATCACGCAATGCTGCCGGGGCCGGCAAGTGCCAATCGCGCACTATATTATTTCCGGCTTTTAGCAAAAAATGGGGCATGATTATGCATCGCTCCGGGGCCCCACGCTCACTTACCATCCGCGCAGAGCTCTGGAGCCACGGCTCTCATGCTTTCTCCCCCAGCGCAGCCTGGGAAAATACTCAGCTGTGCTGCGGAAGGAAGAGACAAAGCCTTCATGTTGCCTGCCACCTGGCAGGCAGCTCCTGTGGAGCAGAAGCAGTGGGAATGTGAGAGCCTCATAGAACAGACTGCTCGCATGATTCCCATGAGACCACGACAGAGGGCCAAAGATTCCCTATCCCTTGGATCACTTATGTATCAAAATTGGGACTGTGGTCAAGGAATTAGAAGAAAACTAAGACTTGGAAGGACAGCGATGAAGGAACTAGTCAAAATCCTTAAGTGTAAGATATATAATTGAATTCTGAAGTTAAGATTGTCCATACCTTTGTGTTTCCAATTTCTATGTATGGCTGTGAAAGCTGGACAGTGACAAAAGGTGAATGGAAGAGAATCGATCCATTTGGGATGTGATGCTGGAGGGGACTTCTGCAAATACCTTGGACTGCCAAAAAGACAAATGAATTGGTAATAGAGCAAATCAGCCCTGAGCACTCTCGGGAAGCCAGGATGACTAAACTGAGGCCCTTTTCGCACTAGGCTTTTTGCGCGAGCGGGGACGGGCGGCTTGCGGGAAAAGCCTAGTTCGGGAGCCTGCCGGTTCCCCGCTGGTTCCTTCCGCAGCCGAAGGAACCAGCTGGGAAACGGCACCGTCCCGGAAGCGGCGGCGGCTCGCGAGTCCATCCCCCCCGCGTGCGCAAGAAAGGAGCCCGTCGCTCCTGGCGCGCGCGGGGGGGCGGGCGCGACTGTCGCTCGCTCCTGGCGCGCGCGGGGGGGCTGCTCGCAACAGCCTCCCAATCGTGCGCGCGCGCACGGGGGGCGGGCGCGACTGTCCCTCGCTCCTGGCGCGAGCGACAGTCGCGCCCGCCCCCCGCGCGCGCGCACGCGAGCGGGAGGCTGTCGCGAGCAGCCCCCCGCCCATGCGAAGCAGGATGCTCTCGCATCCGCCGCGCTAGCTCCCCGCCCCGTCCCTTCCTTCCGCACAGGCGGAGGGAAGGAGGCGCGACCCAGCCGCCTCCCCGATGCACCGCACTACAGGTGAGTGCGTGTGGGCACCGGAAGCGTAGCACGAGCGCGGGGTGATTTTCGCTTGAAAGCGAAAATCAAAAACCCCGCGCTCGCGCCGCTGCAGCCCCATGAGAGCGCCGGAAGTGGGAGTGCGTCGTGCGGAGTGACGCTCCCACTCCCGCACGGCTCACGGGGCTATTTCGCCCGGGAAAGCCCGTGCGAAAAGGGCCTGAGACTGTTGTCCTTTGGACATATCATGCGAAGACATGACTTGCCTTTGGGATGTGGTGCTAGAATTCTGCAGATAACCTAGATTGCCAAAAGGACAAATGAATTGAAGAACTAGTCAAAATCCCCAGATGTAAAGATATATAATTGAATTCTACAGTTAGGATTATCCATGACATTGTGTTTCCAGTTTCTGTGTATGGTTTTGAAAGCTAAACAGAGAAGAAATCTGACAGGAAAAGAACCAACTCATTTGGGATGTGGTGTTGGATGGGACTTCTGCAGATACCATGGACTGCCAAAAAGACAAATTAATAGGTCCTAGAGCAAATCAGCCCTGAGCTTTCTCTGGAAGCCAAGATACTTAACTGAGACTGTTGTCCTTTGGACATATTATGAGAAGATGTGACTTGCTAGAAAAGACAATAATGCTTGGCAAGGGGAAGGTGGTAGGAAAAGAGGGAGACCACATGACAGATGGATAGACTCAGGACCTTCCCACTACATTGTTATAGTGCTATTATTCCATTTTCAACATCCTGTAGAATTCTGGGGTTTGTAGTTTACTGATGCCAAAGAGCTCTCTGGATGAGAATTCTAAAGGCCCCTCCCTAAACTGCAAATCCCAGGATTCCATAGCATGTTGAAAATGGAATAATAGCACTATAACAGTGTAGTGCGGAAAGGCCATCAGTCATAGAACCTATGGCCCTGAGTTTGCAAGCCCTGAGTGGGGCTGTTGATGACAGGGTGACTTGGAACTCTCTTATTTATAGGGTTGCCACAAGTCTAGGCTGATTTGATGGCAGCTAACAATAACACTGAAGTAAGAAATCCCATTGGGTATGAAGAATGTTACTCCTTCCCCATTCATCACCTTCCCCATTCATCACGCCATTCATCACTCATCACCACCTGCTCTAAGTAGTGCAAAGTGCCTCACCCACCACAAATCAACCCTTCCTGTCCTTGTCCCTCAGTATTTTCACATGTACAGCCTCTGAACACAGAGGTTCCACTGAGCAGTCACTGCCAAGTAATATTCCCCTAACCCAACAGACCTTTCCTCTGTTCAATACCTTTAAAAAAAGGTTAGACAATCTGGCCACCATCACAACTTCTCACCATATCAAACCATTTGTCTTGCAATGATCATCTTAGGAAATAACATTAAGGTGCAGATCAAGTGGCATCCAGCTAGTCTCATTATATAATTAACAGATGGACTTCCTATCTCTCTCTCCAACCTACTTAACAAGTTCTCATTCATTTGTAAAGTATCTCACTGGATAATTGGCTCCTCAAGAGTCATTTCCCTTTTTATCCTCAAGGCTTGAGTGAGCACATGGCTCTCTGATGTTTCAACCAAGTGTGCTAATAGTTACAGAGATGGTTTCCTGATAAGGCAGGGAAATTCCTTCAGCAATTTAATGCTACTCTGTGTTTTTTTTCCTTCCCCAAGGAGATTTTGCCACATCCACATGACAGAACAACCAATTTAGAGGAGAGTAAAATGGTTAAGAAGTAGTTGTTGTTGACTGAGAATCCCTAAATCACATACCTGTATAATTTGGCCCTGACAGCACCAGACATTGAGAAGCATCAGCTCTGTACACCCATTGTTTGTCTGCCAATCTAGATACCAACCCATTTGATATATATGTGGTGGCACAAGGACCTACATTTACATATGCATTGGCAACTCATTTAATGGCTAGAAAGTGCTGGAACTGAAATGGTGACAACTGGTTTCGAAATGGTGACAACTGGTACAGTCATGGACATTGAGCAACTGCAATCCACCATACAAAATTAAAAAGATAAAATGTCTAAATATTGTAACAAGGTAGAGTATGTGATCACAAAGAAGATGATTGGCTGGCACTGACATAAAATCACAGAACTGAAAAGGGCTGAGAAGGCTGTCTAGTTCAACTCCCTGCCATACACAAATGCACAATTACAGATTTCTGAAGGCACCCATCCAACCTCTGTTTAAGGACCTCCAAAAAAATAAAAAAAGAGAGAGAGAGAATCTACCACCCTCCAAAGCAATCTATTCCTCTGTCAAACAATCTATATAGAAAATACGTTCTTCGTAATGTTTAAGTTTCTTTTCTTGCAGTTTCTTTTCTTGCAGTTTCAATTCAGAGTAATTTAAGAAGTTTCTAGAGTGAAAAGTAATTTGCAAATTTTTGGAACTGAACTGAGCTCTCCCAGTTTCTATGAGTCCTCAATATTTGGTTAGTGTTGCACATCTGCAGATGAACATATCACTGCAGAGACAATATACATCTCCAGTGTTGTGAATTGCAAACCTGATCCTGGAATGGGTGTCCAGAATTTAGCACCATTTGGGAAAAGTGGAATATGAAGTAATATTATGCACCAAATGGGATATGTCTTGATAAAAAAAAATCCTTTTAAAAAAGGGGAGGTTATTGCGTAAACTTGTTACCGTGATTTCTGGGGGTCCCATGAGGGACACCTAAGTGCACTCCAAATTACAGAGTTGAGAATTAGTCAAAAGAGCACAAGCTAGCAATACGAGAGGCAGGGCAATGTAGCGAGATCTTTTACCCAATGTCTACTGGGTCAGGCCGAGTCAAGGAGCAAACAGAAATAAATAATCCTTAGATCACCCGAATGGGTTCTTTGACTGGCGCGCCTGATCGTACGCCTCCCTTAAAGTGGCAAAGGGATCTGATGTCTGAAAGCTTGTCTCCTTCCAGGGGCATTTCCTTTTACCCAATACCCATTTTTCTAACATCCCCTTGACCTCCCTCTCAAGCATGAGGTCTTTCACTTCTACTTTGCTGCTCTCAGCCATACTAAACTTTATACACAAGGGACCAGGATCTGGAGGAACGGGTAGGATCACCAAGACCCCTGGGGGATTCCAGGGAAATGAACTCTATGGAACTTAGCGAGGGAAGAGGTGTGTGAACCTAATTCCAGCTTGCCCAGAAAAATCACTTTCGTCTGTCTAAGCCCAGCCTTTCACCTCGACAGCTTAGGGACGAAAGGACGAGGAAACGGTTCAGGGATGGGGAGAGTCACCTAGACTCTGGGGGAAACCTTCATGAGTACTCTGCCTGGCAATGAAGGGGGGAGATGAACCCAGTGGAACTTACAGTGCCGCCTGGCCAAGCAGCGGGGGAAAAGGGACAAGGAACCAAAACTGAACCGTCCCTAACAGTTTTTCAGGTGAGGGGACCCTTCCTCCACCTCAGGCAAAACCTTCTGAAACCCTATTCTAGGTTGGGACTCACCACCCGCACCTACTATGCTAGCAGTCAGGACACACCCAAATTTTAAACAGCCGGGACACACCCACGCTTTCAATACTACAAATGGGACGCACCCGTGTTTCACACTACGGATGGGACGCACCCATGTTCTACTCTGGGGGGGGGATTTCTTCTCCAAGTGCTTTCCTGCCTTGCTGCTAGAATGATGGATGTGTGTAGACTGTTCCTAATGCCCTAGCGCTTCAGATCCCAGCCCACGATAGACCGCAAGCTAGGGGTGTGATTCCCAGGACAGCTTGTGCACACCCCTTGTGATCGGTCTTGATCCACTGCCCAGGGAGCTAGTGACCAAGCCGGGGCGGCTGATACACACAAGCCAAGCAAGAAAGGGGAACAGATTTCCAGCCCAGATAAAGTAGTTCCTGGAGCTCAATCACACAGATTTCACACACACGTGTTCCTTCCTAACAGAACTCTAGCGACTTGACTGGCCATCACCTAAGTCTATACCAGCCTGATTTGAGAAGGTTCATGACTCCTACTCAAATTAGGGGTACAGGGGTTGCCCGCATTGCTCCACCACTCTGTTACCCTGATTTCTGGGGGTCCCGTGAGGGACACCTAAGTGCGCTCCAAATTACAAAGTTGGGAATTAGTCAAAAGAGCACAAGCTAGCAATACAAGAGCCAGGGCAATGTAGCGAGATCTTTTACCCAATGTCTACGGGGTCAGGCCAAGTCAAGGAGCAAACAGAAGTAAATAATAATTGTTGTTTTTATTAAAATACAGCCAAACCAGTGTATGCAACACACTCACATAGAGAACTATAGAAATAAAGGTTGGAGTTGGATAGAGGGATTTTTAGAGGAGGTTTTGGTATGGGAATACTACACCTGTCCTGAAGCCCGGGTAGTCTGAAGAAGAAGTTCGTGGAAATTGAGTTTCTCAGCATGTGGAGCTGAGGGGAAGGCTTGCTGAACGAAGCGACAGCAAGGCAGGATGGAAGCCAGGAGTGATCCGAGGAAGCGCTCAAAGTCAGGGGTTCTTATAGGGGAAAATGTGGCCATAGGCTAGTCCCTACTTGGGGAAAACAATGAGTTTCGGGCTGGAGACAAAGCCTCCGAAAGGTCAGAATTTTACATGATTAAGTCCAAATTGTCAATAGAGTAGCCAGTACGCAAACACGGAGTGCTTGACAGTTGAGTATTCGGCTAGTCAAGCTGCCTGCTCGGGGCAGGGAGTTCTTTGTAAATAGCGTGCATACATAATGTGGTATTTGCCTTGAGGTCCCCTGAAGTGGTGGGTTGGCTATTTCCGACCTGTCTGTATTTGTGTGGAATATTACAGCGATTAGCAGCCATGCCTGTATGCGAGCTTGTCTGGGGGTCCCGCAAGCAGTTGGAGAACAAAGGGGTGTAGTAGGCCAAATGAGTGACATCAAAATGACATCTAATATCCCACAAGTCCAGGCTAGGAACTACAGTAACAAACTCTTGAGGTATGCTTCCAGTTTAACCCCAAGCTGCTTTCCTTTAGTCTGTAGTCATTCATTATTCCTGCTGTGGACAAAATAGCTTATACCAGGAGAGCATGGAAGGTGCAGACACCACCTAATTCTGCCCTAAGGAACTGTCCAAAGCAGATGTAGGAGGAAGGGGGGCTTAGTGAAAGGAGGAGAGGGGAGGTCTTTAAATATCCATTGATATTTATTTTATCCACAGAGCAGAGGGCAGGAACCTGAGGACCTCCATAAATTGTTCAATCCCAACTTCTTCCTACGCTCAACACTGGCTAAAGAGTCAAGGCTTCCCACCACGTTCTTAGGGAATATTGCAGACAATTACTCTCCACTTCTTAAATAGAAGAGATAAAATTCAAGGTGGCAGTAAGTTTATCTTTGAATCTTCCCAGTGCAGAGTAGAATACTGCTGTTCTTTAAGATGTGCTTTGAGTCACAGCCTCACTTGGTTGTTTCCAGCTCATTCTCTACTGTAGTAAGATCTATATTCCGAAATAGAGTGGAATATATCCAGAGATAAAATTCTTTAGCGCCACTGGTGAATCACTGACAAGTTTACCTGCTATTGGTTTCAGAAAAGTCCCTGTCTTTCTATATCTTGCTTGCAAAGAGCTCCAGACTGAGGTAATAGGAATTAAAATAGCAGATGTGTAAACAAATGTAAAGTGATATGTACTGGAGCAAACAAACACAGAAGCAAGCAAGCAACCAACCAACCAAATAAATAAATTCCTAACTTCATGGATGGAATTTTAGCTGGCAGTGACTTGTCAAGAAGGAGATCTTGGGGCTATAAGGAATTAAAATCTTCATTCAGCATGAGGCTGTTGTAAACAAGCCAGATTCCATGTTGGGCATAATTAGAAATCAAACCGCCAATATCATTCTACCCTGATACAAATTCATGGTACAGTCGCACTTGGAATGCTTCATTTGGTGCTGTTCTGGTCATCGCACCTGAAGAAGGATAGCTAGGAAAGGTGCAGAAAAGAACAAGCAAAGTGATCAGGGGACTGAAGCAAGCCTTCTACAATGAAGGGTTTCAATAGTGAGAGGGCAGTGTGTTGTTGTTGTTTTTTTAACTTAGAAAGGTAGAAAATGAAGGGGACATTGTAGGGGTGTATAAAGTTACTCACAATGTGGAGAAAGAGAATAAGGAAAATATTTTCTTTCTTTCTGTCATTATACTAAGCCCCTGGTCACACTGAGGGAGAATGAGAGCAGATATAAGGAAGTACTTCACACAGCATGCAGTTAATCTGTGGAATCCATTTGGTGCAGGAAGTAGTAATAGCTGCCAACTCCAACATCTTTAAAAATGAATTGGATAAATCCAGGGACGATGAGGCTATCAGTAGCTACTAGCCAGGATAGATATGCATCACCTCCAGATCCACAAGCAGCATCCCTCCATGTTATCAGTTCCTGCAGAGTACATGGGGGCACAGCTGGATTCAGGTCCTTCTGGATGGCTTCCTGTAAGCATCCATTTACCCACTTATCCAAAAAGAATGTTGGAGAGTACAGACCTTTGGTCTGATCCAGCAGAACTTTTTTATAAATGTTCTGATGTTCTCAGCCTAACTTCACAAGGAATTTGTGAGGTTAAAATGTCGTTCTGACCTCCTTGAAGGAAATGTATGGATAGAAATTTCACACTAATAATTAAAATCAAAAGATGTGCAACACCAGAACTGCTGTTCATTACCGGACTATTCTGGTTATTCCTAATCCATTAACAAAAGTACCTTTGCAGTAGTGGTAACTAATTTAATGGGTACAGTTATCTGTGTGGATATAGCTATAAACACAGAAGGACGATTACTTCAGAAGCAAAGGTGTTGCTATGGGAAGGAGGGCAATAAAAAGTTGCCTCCAACTAAGAATTCTCCCCCAAAATGAAATTTTCCTTGAGTTCTAAAATTTCTGGTATTGCAGAGGGCAAGATATTGAAACATGTCCACACCTAGAATTCTTCTACCTGCTGTGGTCACGTTTCCTTGGTAACTTTGTCTGCCCCTTTTCTTTGGATGCCTAACCTGTATTTCAAAATACATAACCAAAGTTTTAAGTTACTGCAATGTTAGAAATCTGATGGCTGGAGGAAAATCTCATTTGAAGGGCAGAATCTGTATTTTGAAGGGTGGGTCAATGCCCTCTTTATGTCTTCTTCCTCCATAGCTATACCACTGTCAAGATTAATCTGAAATATCAAAACAAATAAGACTTCTTGGTATGTCACTTGCATGTGAAAGGAGGAAAAGGCTTTCCAAAAGTTCAGCCTTGAATTTATGGAGCAAGCCAGTTCTGGCTTGAACAAGGCACTGAAAAATTCCTGGGCCTACCCACCTCCATTCTTTCTTTCAGAGGGGCTTCCCCCCTTAACATGCTTTATGTGTTATTCATGTCTTCTGGTTGAACTTTTTCATGGTTGCATTTTAATCTCTGTAAACAATGAATTCTAAGAAAATTGGAAATAGAGCAAAACAAAGCCTGCTCAAAATGATGTTACAATCTAATTTGTTCTTTACTAATTGTATTTGCAGGAAATGGACAATAAGGGCAAAGCAGTACAGAGTATTCTCCAGAAAAATCATAACTGCATGCACGTGCCAAAACATTGATTACACATAGGCATTCTGCTTGATGTTACACTGAAGGGAAATGAAAATGAACTCTTGGAGGATGGCACATAAGCCAAGAAGGATGACATAGTGGTTGTAGAAATAGCATGGGCTTGAGAAACATTTTTTAAACCCCAGATTCTATCATTTATCCCTTGCATTATCTGAGGAGAATGTGTAAAGAAACCAACTTTCAGCTCAATTTACTGTACTCTGATTAAATTCACTCTGAAGCAAACACACAGCTTGCTTGTGGCTATGGCAGTGTAAGCACTAACAGAGTACAATCTGGGGAGGTGGACTGTATCATTCCTCCTGTTATCCATTTGCCTCCTTCATCAAGAATGAGGGACATATATTGGGGCCTTTTCACACTGCACAGTTATAGCACTATATTCCTCTATAATTGTCATGGTAACATCCTATGGTGTCCTGGGGTTTGTAGATCAGTGAGGCACTGATTTTTCTCTGTCTGAAAATTCTAAGTACCCTAACTACCCTGAACTGTAAATCCCATGATTCCATAGGATGTTACCATGGCAGAGAAAGTAGAACAAGATGCTTTATTTATACAGTGTGAAAGGCACCCTGAACTGGGATGATGATAAAATACCCAGGGATTGTTACCCTGTATGTTGGGGGTCCCGGGAGGGGCACCCAAATTACCAAATAAAAACACAAGTTGGGGGAATTTAGCTTGAGCACTCTCTTGGCTAAACGAGAGGCAGGATAACTTTAGCAAGGATCTTTAACCCTATGTATACAGCGTCAGGTCAGAGAGCAGCTAGACAAGGTTTTAAAGTAACAAATAATATTTTATTAAGAACAAGCAACACGAAAGACATGACAAATACTAGCTAACTTAGAAATGGAAGCAGAGGATTTCAAGGGAGCGGGTAATACGACACCTGGTCTTGTAGTCCTGGAGAGAAAGATGGGGTTCTGGGAGAGAAAGCTCAGCGTGGTTCGCTGAGAGGAGTTTCCTTAGACAACCAGCAGCAAGGCGAGATGGAAGTCCAAAGTAGTCCGAAGACGTCCCAAAAGTGGGGACCTTTTATAGGGTGGATTTTACCCACAGGCCATGTTATGCTCGGTGAGAACAAAGGAACTTTGGAGTTGGACAAAGGAGTTGGAAAAGGTCAGGTTTCATATGATTAGCTTAGCTCTTAATGACAATAGCGTGGCCAGTACGTTGATGGCCTGACATAAAGGAATGGCTTGGCTCTTGGCCGTGCGGCTTTGTGTGGAAATGCGCCGAGCAAAGCCAATTTGCAGGGAGGTTTTTCCCTAAACAACAGAGAGGCTTAAGTTGCCTGCCTGAATGGGGTTCTGGAATGTACAACCATTAACGGCTGCGCCCTTACGTGCTTGTCTGGGGGACCTCTGCAAACACGTGGAGTAGGGTGGCAGAGAAAAGTCAAGCAAAGGCCAAATTATTTGATATCAAAAGGATATCTAGTGCTCTCACCGGACATATCATAACCATGATAACAGGATGAGCAGCTGGAATTAACCCCAGTTGCTTTATCTTGCATTGTATCCATTAATTTAAAGATATAGTGGAAACTTTTTGTTTCCAATGTGGCAGTCCTGCAAAGGCTGTCCATGTGGCAGTATCTGTTGGAATTAGGGAGAGACTGAATATTCAAGAAGAGGGGACTTGAAATGTGATTTTCCGCTCTTTCAAATTGTGTGGGACTCAAACAGAATTTGCGGAAAACTTTTCCAAACTTGGTCTACCCAAAACTGGACTTTGCCCTCCATCATGACCTTCACCCTCTGTTTTATCTTTCCTCTACCATTCCTCTCCCCAGAAATTTTTAACATGGGAAAAGGGTAATGGGTGTGGGGAGATCTGGTTCCATTCCACCTTTTTCCCATAGGGCTTCTCTTCTGCCAGTTAAAGTCTTATTTGGAGCCAGAGCTTGGAAAAACTCCGATGGCCAGTGGCTATGCTGGCTGGGGTGATTCTATGAATTACAGTTTAAAACAAGAACTTTCTCAATTTCTAGCTACTGCCAGAGATTGTGAACTTCAGCTTCAGGTCTCATGCTCATCTGTTGCAAATAACACTTTGTATGATGGGCAAGGACCAAGTAATTAGCCCAGTTGCAACAACATCTTCTGCTGCCATCTTATGTCTTCAGACTCTGGCTATTACTTCTGCAAAAAGCATTGGGATTTATGGATAAGAGAAAGGGGAAGGGGAAGAAAGGAGGTGTTTGGTCCTTCCCCTTGTCCCTGTTTCTCACCTTAATTCACCAGCAACATTGCCTTTTCTTTAGTGGGAGTTATAGGCTTGTGTTTATTTCTCTGTGTCTGCCACCAACTCACTGTAAATTGCCGATTCCCAATGCTGTTGTTCAAAAGAGGAGTCACATTCAGCTTTTCAAAAATGAATGGATGGCAGAATATCACCAGTGGTTATTAACAGTGAACTGTTGATGTGGCATGGTTTGCACAATTTAGAACCAGTTACCTGTCCAACTGTTTGTGAGACAGGGTAGCTTAGGGAAGAAGCAATGGCATTGGTAATAGGTTTACATGACAGAGTTGCCCTGTTTCCCTTGGCTTCTGAAAACAGGAAGACTATATTCTCCATGTAAGTACATTGTATTGTGGAAACATCTCCAGTGCTTATTCTCAGTGTCCATTGCTAAACAACAAGTAATGCTACAAATGTGGAAAATCTCACAGACTCTGAACACAAGAAGAAACCCTTCAGAGAGCAAGATCCTGCTTGAACAATTTGCTCCGGGGAAAATGTTAGCAAATCAAGGTTGAGATTCATAGTCCACAAAGTATTCCATCTGTTAAAGCAGAAAATAGTAGAAATACTTTAAATATTTTGAGCTATATCCAGAGACTACAGTAATGTAGGCTAGATAAGCTTCACAGCAGAGCCCATCAATCTTTTTTTCATTCCTGTCTGTCCTACTGGTATTTCTTGAAAAAAGAAAATATTAGGAGGCTGTAAAAGTTTAAAAAAAGTTTTAAAAACTTGGAAGCAGGGAAGAATTTAGAGCACAGTAGGGTATATCATTTAGAATCAAAGAGCAAACATTTAAGAAGTTTGGATGAACTGTCCAAATAGGGATTGGAGGCTGTAAAAAGTAGCTCAAAAGCATAAAAAAGGAGGGCAAACCAAAGATTTATCTAGTTCAGCATTTGATTCCCACAGTGATTAACCAGATGCGAAAGTGAAGTCCATAAGCAGGATCTAGGTATAATAGCACTGTTCCATTCATGCTCCTCAACAACTGATACTGCTGTTGTTAACTGCTGTCAAGTTCACTTTGATATATGGTAACCCCAATAAATGGAAGACCTCCACGTCATTCTGTCATCCAACAGCACTACTCAGGTCTTGCAAACTCAGGGCTGTGGCTTCCTTGATTAAGGCCATTTCTGTACTTTACCCTTTTCTGTCAACATCCCGGCATCATCCCAGCAGCGCCTTTGCTGGGATGGGAACATGTCCCCAACGCTCTCTTCCTCAGCCGCCCGGCTGCCTGCGGATGGGAGCGCGAGTGACATTTGCCTTCCTTCTGGAGAGCAGTTGGCCTCTTTCCTGTGCTGCACTGAGGAAGGAAGCACCTAAATCGCACTTCCCCCCATTCCGCATGGCCACCGGCTATGGGATCGTCACGTGATCACAGGCCATTAATGCATTTTTTTCTGTTAATGCAATATCCCACAATTGTGATGGGTGGGAATATGTTGGCAATGGTATCATGATGACGTTATGTGAAAGCATGACTCGTGGACTGCCAGCAATGTGTCCCCATTGCATGTCGTACGGGAATGACCTAAGTCTATCCACCTGTAACGGGGTCTTCCATTTTTCTTACTGCCATCTGTCTTGCCAAGTATTGTTGCATTTTCTAGTGAATCATGTCTTCTCATATGTCCAAAGGATGATAGTCTCAGTACAGTCATCTTAGCTTCTAGGGAGAGTTCAATCTCGATTTGCTCTAGGGCCCATTTGTTTGTCTTTCTGGCAATCCAGGGTATGTGCAGAACTCTCCTCCAGCACTACATTTAAAATGAGTTGGTTCTCTTCCTATCAGCTTTCTGCACTGTCCAGATTTCATAATCAAACACAGAAACTGGAAATACAATATCATGTATAATCCTGACTTTGGAATTAAGTATTTGCACAGTGGTGGTCTTCCTCTTTTCCTACTACCTTCCCTCTTTCCAAGCATTATTGTCTTTTCTAGTGAGCCATGTCTTCTCATGATATGTACAAAGGACAACAATCTCAGTTTGGTTATCCTGGCTTCCAGGGAGATCTCAGGGCTGATTTGCTCTAGTACCAATTCATTTGTCCTTTTGGCAGTCCAGCGTATTTGCAGAAGTTTCTTCTAGCTCTGCATCCAAAATCAATTGATTCTCTCCCTATAAGCCTTCTTCACTTTCCAGCTTTCACAACCATATAAAGAAATTGGAAACAAAATGGCATGGACCATCCTAAATTTAGCATTGAATTATATACCTTTACACTTAAGGATTTTGACTAGTTCCTTCATAGCTACCCTTCCAAGTTCTGGTCTTCTTCTGATTCCTTGACCACAGTCCCAATTTTGATAAACAACAGGGTGAAGGGATAGGAAATCTTTGACTATCTCAATGTCTTCATTGTCTGCTTTAAAGTTATGTAAATCTTATGTGGTAATTATTTTTGTTTTCTTAATATACAACTGTAAACATGCCTTTGCATTTTATTTCTTTACTTTCTTTAGCAGTCATTCAAAGACCTTGCTATTTTCTGCTAGTAGCATGGAGTCATTTGCATATCTTAAATTGTTGATGTTTCTTTCTCCGATGTTCACACCTCCTTCCTCAGAGTCTAATCCAGATTTATGTACGATACGTTCAACATACAAGTTAAACAGACAAGGTGATGAGATAAGTCTTACCTGCCCCCTTACCAACTGGAAACCACTCTGTTTTTCAATATTCTGTCCTGATGGTGGACTCTTGTCCTGAGTACAGGTTACACGTTAGAATAATCAAATGTTGAAGTAATTCATAAACTGCAGTGATCCATAGTTTTTCATGATCTACACAATCAAAGGCTTTGCTACAATTTACAAAGTACAAGCTGATTTTATTCTGAAACTTTTTGGTGCAATCCAGTATATGCTTGCAATATGATCCCACATGCCTAATCCTATTCTGAACCCAGTTTGGACTTTGGGTATTTCTTGCTCCACATATGGTAAACAACTTTGTTGTAGAATTTTGAGCATCAGTTCACTTGCATGGGAGATTAATGTAATGATCTGGTGGTAACTGAAATCCCTGGAGTCCCCTTTCTTGGGGATTGGAATGAGTATTGAACATTTCTAATCTATGAGCCATCGTTTTGTTTTCCATATTTGTTGACAGAAGTTAGTTAGAATTTAAATAACTCCTGTCTCTGTTGCTTGAAACAACCACATTGGTATGCCATCTGTTTCTGGTGATTTATTTCTCCCAATTGCATTTGAGTGCAACTTCCACATCACCTTCAAATGGGTCTTCTTTGAATGAATCTGTCATCCTTTCGTCTATTTCATATAGTTCTTCTGTGTATTGTTTCCATCATCTTATTTCTACTTGGTCATGTAATGTGTTCCCCTGCTGGTTGTACAACATCTTCACTCTCGGTTTAAATTTCCCTTTGATTTCTCAGATCGTGTGGAAGAGGTCCCTTGTTCTACCACCCTGAGTACTGCAATGCTTATACATTCCATTTCATGTTTTACAATGTCTAGCTTCCCCTGATTCATGCTTCTCACATTTCATGTTCCTATAATATCTGTTGTGCAGCTTCAGACTTTCCTTTCACCTCTGAGCGCGTCAGTAGATGAAGTCTTTTCAACCTGAATCTAGTTGCATCATTAGCTACAGCACTACTTATCCTCTGTTGTTCCCTCACAGCTTATTGTGTGCCTTCCAACCTGGAAGTCTCATCTTCTTGCACTATCTCTTGTTTCATTTTGGATTGTCTCATCATAGGGTTTTCAAGGCAGAAGGCTTCAGGGGTGATTTACCATTGCTGTCTTCTGTGCAGTTCTAACAAGAATTAGCTGTGGTGCTGCTGTCATTGTGTCTGAGAAATCCTCTGCCAGTGTCACACACACTCTACCACTTTTGCTGCTGCCCAATAGCTGTTTGGCACAGTTAGCCTGGCTTCTCAGCAAAAGTCTGCCTGACATGGGAGAACCTACCAGCAGCAGAAGAGTAATGCCACTGGAAATGAAATTAA
>CAOLHI010005053.1:0-85207 GCA_948474755.1 Ctenosaura bakeri | reverse complement strand
TTATACACATAATAAGCTAAACAAGTGTGGAAAGGAGACATCAAAGACACTAAATATGGAGGAGTAAGTACCGGTAGTCATCTCAGTAACTATGTCTGACTGAAGCATTTTAACCACTACCATGGGTACTACAGTTGCCTCTTTATTAACATAGCCCAGTGGTTCATACTAGATTTGCTTTACCATTTTTTTTCAAAAATGTTTCTCATGTAGATAAGATTTGTAGTAACTGTAGTTACTATAGATTTGTAGATTTGTAGTAACAAATATAGAAGGAATACAAAACAGCGCAGAAGGACAAACTGTCAGATATCATAACAGGACATGAAAAACATGACTGTGCTATCCCAAACAAAGAAGCACACATGCAGAAGAGTCATATCATTTTAAACAATTAGAAGGCTGCTGGGAGGGGAGTTATAGGCAGTCATTGTTACTATTTAGATAAACACTGAAAGATTGCCACTTTGAATAGAAACCATCCAGATTATTTATTCCTTCAAAGGACGTTTCACTAACAAGTCTATGCTCCAAAGTGGTAGAATCATCATGCTATATCTACAGAGCAGCGTGTGTGGCAGATTTCCAGTGAAGAGCTATTTCTAGCTTGGCTGTTACTAACAAAGATAACTAATTCCGTGTGTAAAAAGGTTCATTATGAATTATTAAAGGAGAAAACTGGGGGGCTGGCAAAGAACACTGTGTAATGATTTTAGATTTTTACATGAACTTTTCTCTTGGCTATATAGCTGCTGTATGAAAAAAGCTTAACAGGGTGAAGTGATCCAGTCATGTCCAACTCTCATGAAAAAGCCAGTATTTTACAGTTCACTTTAATTTATTTTAACAGGATAGACTTAACTAACTGTTAATAGATTCTGCCCAAGTCCTTTGCTAACAGAAATAGTCTGCTTGATATTTTCTGATGCAATGGAAAGTTAAGCTATTATTTTACATAAAGCAAGAAGAGTAAGTTTTTCTTGGGAGGCAAACACTATCAACCTTTATTTTCTAAATTAGTGTTGAATGACCTTACCACCATATTACATACAATGTAATTCAAAACTTAAAGCCACAAAATACCATACTAATCAGTAGGCCTTATTGCCAAAAAATGCACATAAATGGTGCATTTTGTTAGATAGTGATAAATGTCTTGATAAGCAGAGTATATGGAGAAACTTCCATGTGCTATTAATTCATAGAAAATTATCTTCAGAAACCCAATAATACATAAAATACTTAAAATAATATCCACATTTCTTTGAAGGGTACTTAAGAGAGCAATCTCTATCATCCACTTCTATTTTCAAATGATGTTTAAATCATCAGTCACTAAAAACAGTACATGTACCTTGTGTGCTGTACTACTTAAGCTAAAGGGGGAAACTAACAGCAGAAAAAGTGGGGTGAGTTGGGATCATGAATTTGAATGTATCATTGAGAATGAGAAACAAAACTGTGCAATCTCTGTGGTACACCAGAATCCAACTTTGATTATTAGTGATTATGCAACTTGCTGTTTTGTTACTATATTAACTCCTTCATTTTACTAGAGAATCAGAGCTCTTTAGACAAGCAGTATTCAATGAGTTAACATGCTGTCTTAAAAAGGTGAATGGCTTTGCTGACCTGGTTTGGGAATTCAACAAAATTCAGTTCTGCTGTAGTCAACAGGAAAGCAGAAAGGAAAACAGCATTTAATAAACAAAGCATAAAAGATCCACAGCAGGAAATAATTATTTGGGCAATTGTTCACTTTGTTAAGATCCTGGATTGTATTAATATCTATCAGAGTACACTGCTGTGTTTGTGGTTTCTCTTTAGCGCCGTGTCTACTCTTATTAGGTACAAACTGGTAGTGCAGGCTGAAGAAATTTGCAATTGTGTGAGGTTTCTGCAAAAGCACATGTCATAGATGCATATTCTAACAGAAAACTATCCTGCTAAAACTGGAACAGTTGGCTAAAACAGAATCTCTGCTAAAGGACGCCCAGATAATGCTAACAGAAGTGGTTTACAGAAATACTTCAGTGATCATTATATCTGCAAAAGATTAAATAGTTAAATGGTTCAGTTCGAGTTAACATTATAGCACAGAACTTTACATAAAGAAATACAACTATGTCTTTCAATCATATATTTGCATCACATATTTGCAGTTGAAAGTATCAACTCCTAGCACTATCTTGGGTCTTTTGTTATTCAAAAAGTTCAGACAATACTACTGAAAGATTTTCAAACTAATGAAAACTGCATACTTTGTATTTAATCTCAAAACATGGATGCTCAGAAGGAATATTGCTGTAACCTTGTAGAGCAATCTGAGACTACCAAAACACGAACAATTTAAGGTAGACTTTCCAGTGACCAAACTCTGAGAGTAGTCTCCAACACAGCACAAGCTTGTGAATAAACACATACACACAGAATCCTAACTTGGCCATAAGCCAAGACTAGGCCGCCTGAATTGGTACACTGAATCATAACTTCTCTCAGCCTACTAGTATAGAAGTTTATTTAGGACTTCACCAGCAAAGTAGTTTTACTGGTACAGTGTTCTTTCATTCAATTTAGATCTTGTTTTTCCCCTAGCATTGTTCTGTTGGCATCTATCAGGTCAGTTGATAGAAGAGGGCTCTGTCAGCACACAACAGCAGTCATACAGGGCTTATATGTAATTCTGACCCATCTTTTGCAATAATCTGTAAAAGTTCATGTCAAGCTGCTCCCACGCAACCAGTAATTTAAAACCTGCCAATTTAAGATTAGTGCTAATCTTATCTCATCATATCTCAAATGTTGCAAAGTCAGAAAACTGGAAAGCAAGACTGCTGCACTCGCGTCCTTTTATCCGTAATTATGTTGACCAATGTCACAAACCATGCATGAAGGTAGTCTATTGAAGCAAGGGTGTTTGTGTTGACTACACTGTTTGAACTGAGACTTCTCTACAGATTGAGGAAATGGATTGGACAGAGGTAAGTCTTTTTCTTTAGACTTATGCTTGTAATTAGCCTTCTACATCTTTTGGCCAGTCTCCACAGGATGGATGTTCAACCCCAAAGCAATTGAGAGAAGAGGAATCTAGCATCCTGCCCAAAGTTGGAGGAGGTGTCAGCATCAAATCTCCTGCTGCTGGAATGGAAGTAGCCAAAAGGGTCAATGGAAGCCGTATGGAGAATGTTGGTCCCAAAGACACTGAAGGTGATACCAAGGCAAACAGCACCCATGCTGACATTGAGGAATCAGCAGAAGATACTGCAAACAAACAGTGCTTTTTGTTCTTAGATGAACAATTCTTGCTGATGGCTGAAAACACTGAATAAAGAGTCTTATTCAATGCTGTCTGATTTGCTACTTTCAGAGATTGCTTCCAAAAATGCAACTTAAGCCCAGATGCCCTATTTCAAAGTTTAAGAAATAAGCCCATGGAAAACAGAGCACTACTTCAGAACATGAGACTTGTCAAGATAGAAGAGACATAGAGAGTAACCACTGGAAAGGGAGACTTTCTTGACATAGCAGTACAAAGTGCAAACAGAGGCTGGGGTCATAAAAAAGAAGGCATTGGGCTGAAGCCCTGAGGTAAAAGATAACTGATTTTTTTTTATGAGCACCATAAAGGAGAAAGAGGGAAAGGAACACAGACAGAAAATAAATAGAACAAAAAGAATCAGAGCAGCAAGGAGAGCACTCAGCAATAAGAAATAACAGATCAATGTTGATCTCATGGCAGACAGTGTGAAACTAAGGGGAGAGTAGCTTGGTGCGCTAGGACATGTGCAACAGTGGGGAGGGGGCAGGGGCTTCCACCAAGCTACTCAGCTGTAGATATTTCTGATCATCATCTCTGCACACACCCAAAACCCATTTGTGTGAGGCACAGAGATCTAAATTAAAAGTCCAAAATATTCCCTGGCAAGAATTTATATAAGTGAGAAGATAAAAGATGAGAGGAAACAACAGAAAGAATTCAGGATGCCATCCAATTTAAAGTTTCTAAACAAAGTAAAATAAAAACAGGAGGGGTTGGACTTGAATTTATCAGTTACCCAGCACCACTAAGATGTTAGGATCTCTTCTCTTAGGCCTGTGCACTACTATATGGCCTTGGACTGGAATGTGGCAGTACATAAGCCTTTGCCTCAACAATGAAGACTTTTCTGGCACCATAAAGACTTACAGGTAAATGAGCCTATTTCCAGCACTTTTAATATCTTGTACCTGTAACAATTTTTATCAAATAAGTTTGAAATCTAGCACAATTGTAGATCCCATCAAGTAGATTATTAATGTCAAGGTTCAAGTTAGTAGTTCAATAAGCATCATTTTCATAAGCTATAGAATTTCCAGGCTACCCTCCATGGCAGTCTTTTTATGGGTATGATTTGCCTTAACTAAAAAACTCCCCCCATGTCTTTAACCATTCAGAAATTATATCAGAAAGCTGAAGTACCTTATTATAGATAAGATATAGTAAAATTTCAGATCCATTCAACAAAGTAAAGCTAATATTATTGGGCAATATTTAAAAAAAACAAAATTCTTTTAAAAATAATCATGAACAAAGTAATCATGAGGTCTTCATGTGTATAGTAATAAAAGTGGTTTATAATATAATATTTCAAAGTTTCTCCATATTAGACCATCTGAGATATGATCAACTACAAAATGTCTAACATAAGCAGAACAGATTAATAAGTTTTTGAGGCTCTTTGAGGGAAGAATATTTCAACCAACCAATTTATCTTCAACTTATTTTGAAGAGTGAAATTAATCAATATTTAAATATAACAATATTTAGCTCCATTTTGCTGCAAGTAATAGTTTGTCAATAATAAACACCATATTTAAGTAATAGACATATACTCTTCCAGCACATCTAATTGCATATATAATTTGGGCCTTTACTTTGAGAGGTATTTTGAAAAAAGCAAGCCATCCAATATATACAGTGACTAAGTTCAGATACAATGGTGCACCTGGATCTACATCTGCAAGGAAAGGCACTGGCAAAACTCAAAACTTCCTTTCCTTCCCTCTTGTGGGCCGGAGGCAATTGAAAGCATGGCTTGATCCCATCAAATACAGTTTAAAGTATAATTTAAATAAGTCTCCCAAGTTTAGACATCACAGGAATTATGAACAGTTGCCTTGGCATACAGTAAAGGAAATAAAAAGGTGATCGGAAGGCCCCTACCTATCACAGTGCGGATGTTTCATGATACTTAATATAGAATGGAAACTGACTGTGGCAAACATGGCTAGCAGACTTCTAGATCTCAAACTACTTAACCTTTTCCTGCTCTTTGATTACCTATGGCAAGTCTCCTTTCCTCACCCAAAGAATCCAGGCATTGGTCTGTATCTCAAAACTCAGGGTAAAGGAAAAGAAAATACATTGCTAATGTTCTAGTCAAAATGGCTCCCTACAAGGAGTGCCTTTTAAACTGTTCAGAAAATTGCTGGATGAAGTTTTATGTGAGCTCAGATATATTATGCAGTTTGTCCCTTTATGCACACAGGATCTCCCTCCTTAGGGAGGCTAAGATGGTCCTCTTCTTGCTGGCTTCCATCAGCAAGCGAAAAATTTTCAGTTCCAATAAGCTCTCAGACACTGACTATGAGGGCTTTTAACGGCATGTTCTCTGGTGATGTTTGTCTTTTAACAAAAAAGAATGAAAGTAGGTAAGGGTACAACCTTGAGGATTGCTACAGCTTGTACTGGTAAGGTATAGCTTCCCACTACATCTGAACCAAGCCAGGATATGTAAAGGTATGACCAGATAGTAAACAAATATGAAATGTAGCACATAAAAATGGAAGTAATTTTTTTATGTGTATGTTACCAGGATATAAAGCTAGTTATTTAAAGAGCACAGATATCACTTGGTATTTTGACAATTTGTGGTGATTACATGAGATTTCTCAAAAGGCAGTTGATTAATAACAGAAAAGGTTATACAGAATCAATATTTTATGTATTGTTAAAAGTTCCTGAAGAATGATTGGATGTTCTCTTTAAAAACATAACAAATCTGGACAGAGCTCAGATGTACATTAATGTCATTAATTAAGGCTATTAGTTCACTAAAGTTTGAACTACGAGTCAATGTCTTCTTTTAACAAACCCAAAAGGATAACTGACAATTAGAAGACCTTAGTTCAAACTTGCTAACTGTATAAGTTTCAGGAGACAGTCTGCCAATCAAACAACCCATCTGCCACCCTATTATCTTTTAAACTTATCTGCCACTACTGAATCTAATGTTCACTTAGGAAGCCTAAAATAAAAAAAACCTAACATTTTATGGTATCACAGCTCACAAAAGAGATCCTCAGACCTGGCTGGATCTCCTCATCTCCCCTTTCTCTTTTTTGTTTATTGTTAGCAGAAATTTTAGTGTAACAGTTTAAATCGAAAAAGCACTCACAACAAAGCTGCTGCTTCTAGCAAATAAGAATAATCTCAGCAATTATTACCATATTATAACCTCTTTTGCCACTAGTTATCTCGAGCAAAGTCATCCTTTTAAATGGAAAAAAATCCTTCATCATCTTAGGAGACAGGAAGTTTGTCTGCTGCTTTTAATATCATCATTCTTTCCCCTCCTTTGAGAACTTGATAGAACATTTTGATTCTCATTTTCTACAGGTGCTCTGGATACTGAATATGTGAAGGGCTGTCAACAATCTACAAGACAGCTCTGACCTGTATATACTTACATCAGTCATCTACTGGCTGATGTATCATTAGTCAGTGTGTGCATGACAGGAGTCTATTCATTCATGTAGGGACTCCTTTCTATTGATGCTGACCATGTCATCCAGGGGTGTGACCGGTACACATGAGGAAATCCAGAAGACTAGGTCATGTTGGCATTCACAGGTGATGGGACTACCCTGCTCATTCTTGAGAGACTATTCATGTGCTCATTACCCTGAAGAGGGCATCTGTCACACTGCTATAGCTAAGCAGCTTTCAGCACTGGACATTGCTTGTAGATTTAATGTAAGCATCTCTGACATTTCTAAAGGAAGAGAGGGATAAAATAATAAAAATAGCAGGCATTTAAAGCTTACACAGCTTTTATCTGAGATCTGCATCACATATACAATGAAAATGTAGATCTAGATGCAACTGTTTATCTCAGTAACAGTAAAGCCAATGAATCAATAGAACCTATGTAACTGCTAACTTACCAAGTTCCCATTAATTCAAAGAGTCATTCTAGTTAGGTCTAACAATTAGATTTGGGACAAAGGATCCCAGGCGTGGTTTTTCAGAGTGTTTTTAGACCCCATGTACTGATAGGCAGATATATATTCTGTCTTCTTCAGTGGAATTCATATACCCATAACAATAGGTCTGGGCATTTTGGCTGCTGTTTCACTACAGTTTCAACCAAAAAATTGACATGTGGTTATGGACAGGTCATTATAGCCAGCAAATTCATCCTGAATAATAGTTATTTACACAAATCTGGACTACATATACTTAGATCACTACAAAGAGATTTCATCATGTAGGTAAAGAAAAATGAGTGGAAATAGTAGTGCCATTTCCTGAGTCAACTCCATAAAGCACAAAGGACAGAATTTGGTTTGTAATGGTAGAAGGGCCAAAGGTGACCTTTCTGCATTACAGCATTAGCAATAGCCTTTTCATATAAATCAATCAGTTTCAAACCCTTGTGATCAGTTTCAAATCTAAAACTCAACACTAATGCTATTTTTAAAGTGCAAGATACTTCCACTATAATAGGTTACTGTTAAGGGTAAATTGCAGAGCATTCAGTGTTTGAGTTCTATAAATTATTAGTGAGAATGATTTACTTCAACTATAAATAAACTTCCAGGAGTATACTGTAGCCATTTATTAAAGCAGCACTAGTTTCTTCCGAACAGTCATTTGGCTGACAGTATTGATAGCACAGTGTAAAGGATTCTGGGGGGGAAAAAACCCAGATATTATAAAAGCTAGAGTTTAAAATTTTAGTCTTCCAAGAATGAAGTACTGCTTCATGTTTACCATAATCAGAACCTTCCTTTGAGTATCTTGAATTCTCCCTATGAGCTAGCTATTTCATGTATTAATAAAAGATATTGTTCAGCTTTGACTATCACTTTGCCATTATCAATGCTTTTTAACACTGGTGATAACGGCAGTTATCCAATATGATGTTTTGCCCTTGGCACTCTGATTTCATGACAAATTTCTAGTTAACACAAGAAGTTTTGCCCCAAAATTTTCACTTGTCTTCTCATAAACAACTCATCCCATCACATTTACTTTAGAACACAGTAGGCAACTTGCAACCCTCCACGTGTTGTGAACAACAACAACTTCTATCAGTCCTAATCAGCACAGCTAACAGTAGGGAGAAAAACATTCTCTGCAACTGAAGTACTGACATTACTCCCTTGGGTGCTTCTAACAAACTCTAGGACTTGTCTCTTGTACATAGTATAGGCCAGTTTCCCTTTCCTGTTAACCCCCATCTGGGTATAAGGAGAAGATAATATCTGATTATAAACAAACTAGAAAATCATGTCAGAAACAAAGATATAAATGTTAATACATTTATTAAAATCAATTAACAAAAGCAATATATGTTTACTTCAATGTAAAATGTGTAATCAAGCTTATTATTATTAGTCAACATGTTACTATTTCTCCTTTTTTCCCCTGCTTGATAAACAGCAATGATGAAATCACAACATGGCTATGTGGCAGCTACAGTTCCACTCCATATCCAAAATCTCATGACAATTTCCCATAACATGTTTTGCCCAGGTCAACCCACAAGCTAGTTCTAGTGGCTTTACTTATAGTCTTTTCTGTAACTAGGGTTAGATACTTCTCGGACTTTTCTCAGGACTGGGGCAATTAATACCTGTATTATTTACTCTGGTCCAGAAATCACTGTAGCTCCAGGTCTGTTACAACTCACTACCCTTCTTTAGCTTCATCCTCTTTTTGAAAGCTGCCTTAAGAGTCTTCCACTCTTCACCTGCATACCTTTTTCTGCTTTTCCCTCAAGTGATTTCAGCACCTGGATTGGCTCCTCTTCCATCCTTTAGGTCTTAGTCTCTGCCACTGTTATTCTTTCAAGTTTTTCTCATCTACTCTGAAGCCCCTTTTTGTTGTTCTTCGCCATCCACTCAGATCTGCCTCTCTCTCCAATTTTACCAGTGCTGAATCTGTCATTATGTTTCTCTCAGTCAAGACTTTATTACTGATGGAATTCTGGATCTTCACCAGACTCTAACAGATTTCAATAGTATGCACATAAATTAGTCATAAGCTGAAAAGTGTATAATATCACTACTCCTGTACAAAAATGTAGAAACATCACTTATTATACTATTTTCTAGGTAATAAACAGCATCAGTTTGAATGTCACTTGGTAGACTGTCAACCAAACATTATATCACTTGTCTAACCACAAACCAAGAGAAAAGCACACATTTTTTGTCTTCCACAATTAACAATTCAACCCATAGTCCCCATTCCAAAATACAACAGTTTTACATATTTCACTTTTACCTAAGGTGAATACAGCTTCTTTACACACATCCACCCAGATTAGGGGTGGGAATAATGCATCACTCTAAATGTTGTTGGACTACAACTCCCCGCAATCCTAGGCAGCATGCTCAGTGTTGAGGAGTGAGAACAGCTGCAAACCAACAGCATCTGGAGGACTAAATGATTACCATCCTGATCTAGATCTTGAAACAAAGAACTTTATACTAATTTTGAGTAACTAAGAATAATTCAATCCAGATATTTATGTTGACTCAACATTAAAATGAAAAAGCTACATATTGAAATAATGTCCAGTACATACAACAGGCAAAAAACCATATGCCAAGCTGTGAAACTAAATACTCTGTCAAACTGGCTGATCAAGAACAACGCTTGCACACTTTCATTGATAAGTAAATTCTATTGTATCACCCTTTCTCATCTTCAAAGCAGATATGAGAGCAAAGAGCACTTGCTCCTTGCTTCTGAACTTCAAACACATTGAGACATTTGTTCTTGGGGGTAACACTAATACTTTGGTTCACTGTAACTTTCCCTGGGAAACACACTTTTCAGAAGTAGAATTAAGACTGTTCTTTCCTTACATTTTTATAGAAGTTAAGGCTCTGTTATGGCAAGGTTTTATAGGTCTTTAAGAAGCACATGAACCATTTAGAAAAATCTTTGGTACCACATGTTAAATCTGGCTCGGTCATTCTGCACTCTTCCCAAATAGTGTAAAGTTCCTTCTCATAGTTGCCAAGTTTGGGGGTGGGAAGCTTCTGTGTTTTGGTAATTACAGTTCCCAGGATGCAGAGCAGAAGGATGAAGGAATGAAAACATAGGAAAGAGAAAAACGGAAAAGGGGAGGGAAAAAAAAGAAAGGAAATGGGCTGTGAGGAACAAGGAAAATAAGACTAAATATGTTTTATTATGCTGTCTTAAGTCACCCGCGCAAAAAAAAAAGTCTTGAAACATGGCCAAAGGAGTTATGATAGTATAGAAGTGCCACATAGATGGGTCAATACACAGAGCTGTGATCTCCAAGGTTCTTTGCTCATTATGATAATGACATCTTAACAACCTCAGTTATATTTAGTTCACTGAACTGAATATTAATGGGAAGAATGACATATAAGCACTTTATGTTTCCCAGGATCTAAAGAGGGTTAAATACTAGCTTAAAAAGAGACAGATTGTAGCAAAATATTTAGTGATACATTTTAAATTATTCCTTTTCCTAGTTTGCATTCTCTGTTACAAATGTCTTGAATAAATGGGAGGTGGGAGAATTCCCCCCCCCATTTACTAAATATATTCAAGCAAAATTCTGCTAATGTTTTAGTCTCTTCTAAATACAAAGTGTGTATCAAAATCTGAAGCAAGAGTAAGTTCGTGGTAGCTCTCACATGCACCTGGTATTTGATATATATGCAAAAAGTTACATCTGTACAAACTAGGTCCTATCTAGTGAAGCACAATCCAGCAGTTATGGCTTGTATCATGTCAGATGTACAGCAGCTCTGCTGCACACCTACAAATCTTAAGTCCACCAGACAGCTTAAATCACATGGTTTATCAAATCCTTCAATAACATATGAAAGAACTGGTGGGCTGTTTTAGGCATGGTAGGTTACAAGTCATGTGTAGCCTCATCTAAAGTTAAGTACCTTCAGAATGACTTTCCTGATTTCTGACTCACGATGATTAAGAGTAGCAATATAAGACTAATAATCTCATTGCTGAAAACAGCCAAGAAAAACCTAACATGAGGAAAATTCAGATAAAAATTAATTGGGTGCGATTATGAATTTTTACCAACTTCTTAATAACCTTTGCATACATTTTTCCTTCTATACCTTAAAGCAGGGTTATAAAGCAAGAACCATTAAGTAATTACAGTACTGTATACATAAATACTGTTAAATGACTGGAAAATCAAATCTGTTGCTTTTCAAAACAGATATGGATTTTTAAAGCCATTTTGTTACCGTGACAAGATGTATCCAGCAAAATAATATATTCAATCCTAGTTTTTAGTAAGGATTTCATAATTCACAATCCTTTACTGATTCCTAACTATTCTTCTTCTTCTTTAATTTTATTTTTAACCCCATATAATTCCTAAGCATTCTGCCAGCATAAAAAACAATGATAGCATTTTGGTCGAATATGAGTAAATGACAGTAAATTTGAAAGTTGCCCTGATAACTGCACGCATGACAAATGGCTTGTGAATCCATCTTTCCATCCTATTTTATAGGTTAACCTGGTTGCTACTTTTTATTTTATTTCTACTCCACCCTTGGTAAATTCATATTTACATTAAATACTCCTTCCTCAACACCTCTACACAATATTTGGATATGAATATGGAATAATTGACAGTTTTCATAACATTCTGAATATTCTTATTAAAAACATGAGCTCAGGTGCAGAAATTAAAATTCATGACCAAAATCCAGTCTGAAATGCTTCGGCATGAGAGCCATTGAAATTAACAGGACATTTACCTATTTCTACTTAATTTCTGATTATTTGTATATTCTCACTAGCAGCAGCCCACTTGGAAGTGAAATGGCTACAGCTATTGGAGTTAGACTGCAAAACCTGGTAGCAATTTCTCACACGTGAAAAATGTTCGTGCATGACATGTGTTAGAAACTAGCACACTGGCTTACCCACAAGTAGGATTGCCATATCATCCAGATAGCCAAGTTCTACCCAGATTCTAGGCATGCCACCCAGTCCTTGTAAGGACCATCATCTGACCCTAATTTCAAGCTTTCATTTTTTTAAAGTAAATCTCTAGCTCCCACAGAAGCTGAGATATGTGAGGCAAAAAATTTTTTTTCCGTAAGACAGAAGTCTGTCCAGGAATTTCAGGTAGGAAGAAAGTGAAAATAAGTGGCGTGAGCAGTGCAAGAAACATACAAGGGGCATACCACAAAGGTAAGAGGTGTGGCAAAGAGCAGAAGAGCCAAGACCAAAAGTGGTGAGCACAGCAGTGCACAGGAAGCAAAAGAGAGGAATACTGTGAGGACAGGAGGTGAAGTGAGGGACTATGTGAATAGAAGATACAGAGAAACATGCAGTATGAGCACTGGTGTAAAAGAAGCAATTGGGAGGCATTCTGCAATGACACGAAGTGATATAAGGGAGGAGTAGGAGAAAAGGGAGATCAAACTGTGTGTCTGTTGGAGAATGGCTCTCCAGCTGAGTAAACAAGGAGTCTGCAGGGTGGACAATGAAATCCAGAATAGGCTAATGGTCTTAGCCCCAGGTGACAAATGGCTAATGGTTGCCTTGATAGCTCGGTGCTTGTTGAACAGGTTTTAGGACAAACGAAAGCTTTGCTTGGTCACAGGAAGAGGAATTAAGACAATCAGCAGTCTTGTGGGAATCTCCCAGACACTATTCCCCAAAAGGCTGAGTCGTTAAGGCTAACTGCAAGTCTATTATCTCTGGAGTTTCTAGTGATTTCCTGACTATGACCTGGCTAAGCCTGGAGGTGTTTTCTGATCTAATTCACAACACACATGTTCAGCCAGTCTTTTCCTCTTGTCCAGACTAGCCATACAGTCATAGCAGGGCATATTTTATGTCAATGCCAATTAATATATTTTGCCAATGAAATCATATTTCACCAAGTCAATCATATCAAGGTGCAGGGGCGTATGGCTTGCTAACAACTTCATAATACTAATCTGAGGAATAGAGTGGAGAGGGTAGACAGAAGCTTATTAAGGTATGTGTTTGACATGAATCTTCAGATTATTGAGAAATGTAACCAAAGAATTATGTAGAAAATATAGTCTTGTTTTGATGCACTAATTCCACATTTATTTTCTTGGGAATATGGAATGGCATTTGAACTGTTCCCTCACATATATGTCCTACTAAGTTAAAGAAGCATACTATTTATCTGTAGAGTGTACACTCTATCAAGGAAATGAAACACAAGCTACCAGGGTGAGGATGTGGACAGAATTTATGTTAAGGAGATGTACAAGGCCTGTGTTTGGAGTGGGGGGAGACATATCTGCCACATTGGATTGGATTTCTGAGTTACATACAGGTATGTGTGCGTATGTGTGTAACATGAGTCACCACCATTATCATGTGGCCTGCACTAGCTAGCTGCATCTTACATTAATGTATCTAAATATAAACGGAGTAAATTGTTAATTCTGCACTTCATCCTATTCCCGTCCATGCCTCACTTCAGGTTACATACTGCGAATGCTAGAGCTTGAGTAAACAGTCACGAAACGTACAACAAAATCCCCTATGTTCCATGACCTAACATAAGAAGGTGCCATATACCAAGGCGGACTTGTCCAGTATTGTGGAAATTAATTGGCAGCAGTCCTCTAGGGTTTCAGGCAGGAGGTTTTCATTGTCTATCTAGAGTTGCCAAGGACTAAACCAGGGATCTTTTGCTTTTAAAATTAATGTTCTACAGCCCATCCCCAGTGTTACAGTGTACCTCTCCTGTTGGATACTCTTTTTTTTTAAAGTGATTTTGAATACATAAATGTCCATTCATTCAATCACCCACCAGTTACATGTACGCTTGTTGTTGTAATTTTATTCACAATACCACAATCACCAAAACTGCCTTCACCTCTTACCTATAGACATGCGTATTCATGCTCCACACATTGTTATCTGTCCTCCAGATAAGCATGAAATACATAGGGATGAACATATTTCTGCATCCTTTCTATTTGGTGATTGTCCAAAGAGCCAGAAACAGTTCAAGGGCAGTTCACATGTCTGGACACCAAATGAACAAAAAGTAGGAAAGCAAAGAAAAATCTCAAATGTTGTCATCTTTGACAAAAAGAGTTACAGTGACCCCTCCATTTTTGCAAGGGCTCGGTGCACAGAACCTTTGTGGAAGTGGAAAAACCACAAATAACTCCTCCCCCTCCCCACAATCCCCTGCCATTCCCTTCCAGGGCTCTCTCTTCCAATTCCCTTGCCTATTGTGTGCTGGGGCCAGAGGCAAGGGAATGGGAGGGTGAGCTCCAGAGGGGAGAAAGAAGGCTTGCTTGAGCCTTCCCCCATTCCCTTCCGTTTTGCCTCGGCATGAGTTCTCAGCACCGGGGCCAGAGGCAAGGAAATGGGAATGGGAGTTCTGGAGTGGAGAAGGAAGGCACTCACATACCCCCCTCATTTCCTTGCCTTTTGTCTAGTTGTTCACCTTCCTTTTCTGCACCCAACAAAATGCAAGAGAATGGGGGGAAGGCACATGTGCACCTCATGAATAATCAAATTCAAGAAGGTCAAATACACAAATGTGGAGAGAGGACTGTATCTCAACATGTCTCTATACTCCACCCAAAAAGATTCTCCACATACTAGGAAAGGAAAAAGGCTAGCAAGAGGTGGAGGCATGGACAAAAAAAAAATTAATACAAATATTTGTTTGTTTCTTAAAAACATTTAAAAAAAACTCCTGGAATGAGAATGTTATCAAAAATGTACAAAACTTGAAGTAATCTCATCCAGGGAAGATTAAACTTTGAAAATTTCACTCCTGAACCAAAAATTTATATCTTTAGCAAACAGCAGGAAGGGCATAGACAAGTAAATTACAGGGAGAAAAACCCAAAAAAACTTAATTCATCACAAATAGAGCAGCCATTTCATTTAACTTTTACAATTGCCATATCTTTTTTACAGAAATCAGACTTTGAAAGACTTGATTGTGGTTACTTGAATTTTTTTCTTGTGTGAAATGGAAAAGTGAACTTTGGTTACTGAGCTATGATTTACTACTGACTTAGAGTGATTAAACTCTTCATATTTCAAGTCTGCCATCACCACACTCCTACTCAGTCTACACTGTTATCTAGCCACCTTTGTAAATATTTTACATTATAAAGGATAAAAGTATAGTTCCTTGTTGTTTATTATAGAAGTCATGCATTATAGGTTGTTCCTTAATGTTCTTTTCTTCCTTTTCACATTAAATCTATCAAGGATATTATTGATTAACTACCACACCATCTTCTGCCTAATATTTAAAAGCAATATAAATATGCCTGTGCCTCATAAAATCAACCATCTTACACAAAATAGGTCTCTTAATTGTGTTTATATGCTTTAATGTGCTTTACCTTCTGTAAGAGACATTTTAAGTGGTCGTACTTATTTTATTTATTTGTCTAACCCCTCCATCTTTGAGACTCAAAGGTGTTAACAACGTAACATATGCATGGAACACAGAGAAATACAAAATACACTTTCAGTTTATTTGTATAAAACATATATTAAAAAATTGCCTAACCTGCCACTTAAAACCAGCCTACATAGTTAATATAATTAAAACAAAACAATATATACAGTTTGGTAAACCATTACAGGTACCAACTGTTGAAAAGGTAAAATCAAGGAAAAGACATGCTGGTAATGTAAACCAGGTCTGGATCTATCAGATCCAGACTAAGAAGTATTACAAGTTTTCCCTTAGCCTCAGTTTGGGAATTATTTTCAGATAAACTTTCAACACATGTATCATCAAAGATCTCTATTGCAACTTCATGTATTAGTGATCTCTGTTAGAGAATCATATATACTACCAAGAAGATAACTCAGTATCAATTTCTCTCTCCCATCTTGTTTTGCTTAATGTCTTTAAAGTTATGTCTAAGTCTGACACATGGTTGCAACAAACTAACACAGCTACTGTTTTGAAAAATGACTAGTTACAATTCGTCAATGCTGAGTCCATGCACAGAAATAATTACAGAACCTGTTGAATCAAACTAAAGAAACTAGCTGCTTCCAGACAACACTTAGCAGCATCACTGACTATCAAATTTAAAGAGTGAATTGCAGAGCACAAAACACATCTGGGTTTATGTCCGGGGTTCTATTCTGTAGACTGTTTTCTCTGTCTTTCATGTTAACCCCATTGTCATAACCTTGATCATGCAGATTCTCAACTGGTTGACCCATTTACTTAAGCTGACGAAGAAGAGTTTTTGTCATAAATGCTTATGATAAACTCAAGCTCTGACATTATCATTACAATGAACCATCACTGTAATTTGTTCAGTGTGACCAATATCAGTTGCGCAGTCCACTATTTGGTTGAGTTTGCACGTTCTAAATTTTTGTGTTTTATAGCACCTACCTGCTAGAAGCTGGGTAAGTTCATTTCAGGTATCTTTTCCTAGGCAGCAGACCCCTGTATCTTGATCTTTAACTCTGCATAAATGTTCATTCATGATTGGATAAAGAAAGGCTAGATATTCTACAAACTTTTTTACAAACCTATACAGGTTTTTCGTTGTAAATCTGTTATAATTTCTGGTTTTACATTCCAAGACTCTGACCAAAGCAGTCAAGCATACCAAAATTTGCCACCAAATATTATTGCTCTTCCCTGATTTTCTGCTGGTTAGCAGTATCAACTGTATTTATTTTAGAATTAGCTCTCTCCAAGTCTGATAGTTTGGGAATTATTCCTCTCACGTGAAGACAGAATTGCTCCAGTGCTCATCAGATCTTTTGACCCTGTATCTTGTAGGGTTGATGCACCTTTCTTTTTCTGACCAACTTACAGAAAAACAAAAACAAAACAAAAACCCCCACAGAATTTGAAGTAAAATATATCAGAACATGTATGTAACCTACATTCTTTAAAAAAAAGTTTTTTCACGTATCTTTAATTATACTCTATAGCACTGTTGTAGTATTTTAAGTCAAAATGAAAAAAACATAAATTGTCAGTTGCATTTTTAAAAGTTTTTTTTTTTAAAGTAATCTGTATAAAACTCTGTCTCTCAAAAGTCAGTACTGTACCCCTCTGAGGTCTGTGTTCTAGGTGGCTGCCTAGGTGGCCCGATGATATACTAGATTAATACCTATTTTATATTTATTTCACTTTTAGCCTGCCCTGTAACCAGAGTTCTCTGTACAATGTATATTCCATGAAAGCATAAAATGCAAATAATGAAACAATATATTAAAAACAACACATAACAGAACTTATTTATTTATCATGCCTAAATAAAATTGCTTGCGGATTCTTGCAGATCCAACACTAGGCACATACACCTGAAACTGGTAGGTTGTTCAGCACTTTATCCATCAAAGGAGACTCATCTTTAACCTATTAATCTTATTTAAGATTATTTATTTATTTTATTGAATTAATATCCCACCTTTCTCTCAAGATGGGATTCAGGCTGGCTTATTATAATTTTAAAAAAAATAAGACATTATTTTATTAAAATTAGAAAAAAATTAAGCAGCAATATTATTTAAAAATGTGATTAAAAACAATTAAAAACACTGAAACATATTTAAAATATAATCTCCAGTAAAAATTTTAAAATACAGCAAATTACTTTTCAGACACACACACACACACACACACACACACTCACACACACTACTGCTCCATAATTAAAATTCAACAGCCAGCCTGAGGGGAAAAAAATCTTCCCTTACTGGCACAAAGAGTGCAGAGGGGGCCAAGGGACCTCCTGTGGAAGGGAGCTCCAGAGCCTGGGAGCAGCCACAGGGAAGGTTCTCTCACCTGTGAGAATGATGGGACTGAGAGAAAGCCCTCCACCACAGATCTTAAAGCCTTCATTGGCTTGTATAAGGAAACACAGTCTTTCAGACAGGCTGGACCCAAGCCACTAAAGATCAAACCATCACTTTGAATTCTGCCCAGAAAGAGACCTTTAGCCAGTTAAGCTGTTTCAACAAGGAAATCACATGATTCCCTGTACCCAGACCCAGTCAACAGCCTAGCCTCAGCATTTTGGATCCACGGAAGTTTCCAAACAATTTCCAAAGGCAATCCCACGCACAGAGTTTTACAGTAGTCCAAATGTGATGCAATCAAGGTATGTGTCATCATAGTCAGATAGGACTTTTCAAGGAATGGGCACAGCTGACACAAACAGGTTGCTTACCTGTAACTGTGGTTCTTCAAGTGGTCTTCTGTGAACTCACACAATTGGGTTTTGCGCCTGTGCAGAACAGCATTGGGAACCTTCTAGAAATCCAAAAGTAGGCGTTTTGACCGTTGAACCCCTCCCCCTTCCTCCGGGGTATAAAAGCCCCCTCCTGCTCCAACGGTCGGTTCCACTTCACCACTAGAGCAGCATCAATGGAACCAACACATTAGCAGACATACAGAGAGGAGGATAGGAGGGTTTGTGTGAGTTCACAGAAGATCACTCGAAGAACGACAGTTACAGAAGCAACCTCTTCTTCTTCTTTGTGGGTCTCTGTGACTCATACAATTGGGAGACTAGCAAGCTATTATTACAAGGGTGGTGGGACGTCATGCTGAAAAACAACTTCACCTGAACTCAATTAACAACACATCAAAAATCATCCTCATACCAGATGACTGCAACAAAGAGAACATATTTATTTTGTGAAAATTAGCTACCTGCGAGGAAGATATATTAATTAACAGCAGACAATAAAACTGCTCTTCCAAACTTAGCGTCTCTTTTTTCTCTTTTATCAATTGTATAATGAAATATAAAGGTTATTGGTTTGATCAAGTAGCCACTTCGCATATATCATCTAGCCGAACCCCTTGAAGAAAAGCACTGGAAGCAGCCAGTGCTCTAGTCGAATGGCTTCTAACCCCTTCAGGTAGTTTTTTTTCTTACAAGGCCATAAGTCAATTTAATAGTAGAAACAACCCACTTTGCTAACCTTTGGGATGAAACAGGAATTCCTTGCTTAGGTACAGAATAACAAACAAACAACTTGTTAGTTTTTCTAACACCAGCCATGCACTGTGCATAAAAAGCTAGCGCTCTCCTAACATCTGAACAATATAACCTTCTTTCCATATCAGACTCAGATTCTGAAAATACGCAGATAAAATGATATCCTGATTTAAGTGAAAAGACAATACAACTTTGGGTAAAAATGTGATATCTGTTTGAACCACTTTACTCTTATGAAATCGTAAATAAGGTGAATCAACTCTCAATCCACATACCTCACTAGCCCTTCTAGCTGATTTTATTGCCAATAAGAAAGCTGTTTTCCATGTTAATAGATGCAAATCACAGGTTGCCATAGGTTCAAAAGGTTTACCAGTCAACCCCATTAACACAGTACTCAAATCCCAAGATGGTACAGGGGGTTTAACCGGTGGATGTAAATGTTTATAGCCTTGCGAGAACCTCTTAACCATAGGATCCCCAAAAAGCGACGGTTTACCATCCTGTTGAAGGCACCAAGAAAGAGCCGCCAAGTAGCATTTGACTGATGACAGTGTCAGTTCCTCTGTTGCCAATCTCAACAAAAAGTCAAGTACATTAACCACAGTATAACTTTGAACATCAACATTCACATCATTCAAGTACTTAATAAATTTGTTCCATTTATAAGTATACGATTTAGATGTGGACGGCTTATGTGCTGCGATCAAAACCTTCTTCACAGCATCTGGTAAGTCATTCAGTTTAACAGGTTCCACACTGTTAGTCTCAAGGAGCAAACATCTGGATGGAACACTGTCCCCTTGTGGATGGAAATCAAGTCCGGCTTGCACAGCAATGCTCCATACTGTTGGATGGCTAGATGCATTAGGTCTGCAAACCAAGGCTGTCTCGGCCACCAAGGTGTTATCAAGATCATGGTCACCTGGTCTTGATGAATTTTGGATACCACCTTTGTGATCAGAGGAAAAGGTGGAAACACATAAAGGATCAGTCCTGACCAGCTGAACAGAAAAGCATCACCCAGGGACTCAACATCCTTCTTCATCCTTGAGCAATAGAGTTCGCATTGTCTGTTCTTGCTGGATGCAAAACAGTCTATCTGAGGATAAGGCCAGTCCCGAAACATATTGAGCAGAATCTCTCTGTCCATCCTCCACTTGTGGCACGACAGAAGGGTCCTGCTGAGTATGTCTGCCAACACATTCTCCTCTCCCACCAGGTGCACTGCTGAGGGAGTAATCTTCATTGACAGACACCATTCCCACAACTGCAAAGTCAGATTGAGTAGTATCTGAGATCTTGTTCCACCCTGCTTGTTTATGTAATACATCACGGTCGTGTTGTTGGTAACGACCTGTACAGAATTTCCCCGAAGGTAAAACTGAAAAGCCTTGAACACCTCTATCACAGTTTCCAATTCCAAAAGCATTGATATGTAACCTTTACTCTGATTGATCCCATTGTCCTCTCACAGCCAGATTCTGCACGTGCACTCCCCAGCCTTCCAATGATGCATCCGTTGTTACTATCACACAAGGTTGGGGAGGTACAAACAGCATTCCTATCAACACATTGCGTGGTTCTATCCACCAAAGTAGAGACCGTAAGACTGGCCTCGGAACCACTGGAAACATGCTTTGTCAGTCTCATAGTGGATCAAAGTTGTTTATAAACCACCTCTGCAAGGGACGCATTTTTAATTTCGTTAATGGCATCACCATCGTTGTGGAAGCCATTAGTCCCAATGCCACTTGAATTGTCTTTGCTTTGACTCTTCTGTGTTGCTGAATCACAATGAATACCTTCAGCATTTTTTAACCATCTGTCCACTGGTAAGAATGCTTTTTGCCGTGAAGAGTCTAGTATGGCTCCTATGAATTTCCTCTTCTTTGACAGTATCAACATCGATTTTGTGTAGTTTATCATCAGCCCTAATCTTGTAGATAACACACCATTGTGTTCAGATCTGCCAACAATCGATGTTTTGTTGGTGCCACTATTAATCTATGTACAGAAACACTACGATCCCTTTCTTCTTCAAATGAGCAGCCGCCACAGACATACATTTTGTAAATACCCTTGGTGCTGTACATATACTGAAAATGGTACCCCTGATTGACTATAGCAAATGCCAGAAACTTCCTGTGCTCTGGTCTCATAGCGATATGGAAGTAAGCATCTTTGAGGTCTACCATAGCAAATCAGTCGTTTTGATGTAGCAATAGCATTATGGTGGAAAGAGTCTCCATCTGGAGTCTTTTTGGGGTTATAAAAAAAATTCACCCCTCTCAGATCCAAAATGGGATGAAACCCACCATCCTTTTTCAACACTAGAAAGTATCTTGATGTAAAACTTCTCTTGAGTTGCAGATTGGAGATTTTTTTCTATGGCCTTTTTCAACAATATGGTATAGATCTCTGCCTGTAGCTGTGGTGACGGTTTCGTGTGACAAACTCTCCCTATGGCAGGCAGGGTTCGAAATTCTATGGAATAACTTTGATTTATTATGCCAAGAACCCACAGATCCTTTGTTATAGATCGCCACGCATGGTAATGCCTCTTCAAACTGTCCCCAAAGGGAGGTGTTACATCCATACTTAAATGTGGATCTTCCGCACCATGTTGACATCTTTGACAAGTCAAATCTTGAAAAATCTGCAGAGTAGTATCCTTCAACATGGTGCTTACCTCTGGGAAGACATCCGTATCGTACACTTGATTGTCAAACCCTACACTTAGTTTGATCAGGCTGACATTTCTTGTATTGTGTCTGCTTGAATCTCGTTGAAGGAAACTTCCTCAAAGTTTGATTTTGTGGTGTAGGCTGTCTATGATGTTGTGTCTGAGTTGGGCTCATCATTCTCCTTGTGAAAGGCTGATACCTCCTATATTGGTACCTGGATGGATAATATGAAGCTGGAAATCCATATTTTCTAGCAGTGCTCCTCATTTTCTGAGCATGTTCGAGCTTGTCATCTGTGCCAGGATTGAACAACCCAACAGAATCAAAAGGTAAGTCCTTTATCATATTTTTAGCTTGCTGAAACAATCCAGACAATCTCAACCATGCATGTCTACGCAAAGCTATAGCTCACACAAATGCTTTACCACTACAATCAGTTATATGTTTAGCCATTGTAAGTTGCTGAGAGGAAAGCCGACAAGCCTCACCATACAGCACTGATGCAGTTTTCCTCTCATCATCAGGTAACACGTCAATGAAAGTCTTAACTCTGGACCACAAAAACTGTGATATGCCCCCATACATGCAGCGTAATTTGAAATTCTAAACAGCAATGAAGCATTAGAATACACTTTCCTTCCCCAGTTATTCAACTTCTTTCCCTCCCTATCTGCAGAGGTAACATGTAGCCTCTGTGACTGCCTCGACTGCACAGCATCAATCACAATGGAATTTCGTTTGGGATGATGGGTCAACCAGTCTTGTTCATCTTCAATGACATGATAGAGAGATACCAGCTTTTTTGAAGTTGATGGTACTGAGGAAGGAGTCATCCATTATTTGTTTACAGTTTGCAACAAATATGGTAGAGGTGCTATCATTGAAGTTGCAGGCACCGTATCTTGAAGCTCCTGAAAAATAGGGTTTTTCAAGTCCTCTTTCTCCATATTAGTTGTCAGATTAAGAGAACATGACATCCTCAAAACAAGATCTGAAAAAGATCAAACATAATATGTTGGAGAAATCCTCTCAGCATTCGACACAAAAGTAGAACATCCGTTGGCATCTACGGAACAATTAGATGCCGATGAACTTGATACTGAGACTGATCTCTCCAACTGGGGAGTTACAGATCTCTCCCACAATCTCTCTCAACAACAACCTCCTTATGGGTAGTGTCATGTCCCCTCTGTCGCTCTTCTTGAGGTGCTACTTTCTCCCCCTCCACTACCGAAACCCTTCAACATCGAGGTGACACAGAACGAGATCTCAACCTATAGTACTCAGAACAACAATACTGAGGTTGAAAATCAGCACGGTGTCGACAATGTCTATAATCATAGTACTCCTCAGGATAAGGTGATATGTCCCTTGAATCAACAGTAGCCTCAACTAGGTATCATTCATGGTAGCTAGCAGGAGTTGCATGTCTGTAACAATGATACCCCACAGGTGACCTGCTTCTCGACCTCGACCTCCTACAAGAGAGATGTGGAGGTGAGGGAGGTGTCCTCCTATGGTGTCTATAAGTCATCACATCGTGCTGTGGACTTGTCTGCACAGAGATTGATCGTTCAGCATCTTGAGGCCAATCAAATGTTGTCCCCATCTTCAAGAAGGGAAAAAAAGAGGACCCCAATAATTATCACCCAGTCAGCCTGACATCAGTACCCGGAAAGATTCTGGAGCAGATCATTAAGCAGTCAGTTTCTAATCATTTAGAAAGCAATGCGGTAATCACGAGAAGTCAACATGGATTTCTCAAAAATAAGTCATGCAAAACTAATCTGATCTCTTTTTATGATAGAGTTACTAGCTTGATAGATGAAGGGAATGCTGTGGATGTAGCATATCTCCATTTCAGTAAGGCCTTTGACAAACTTCCCCATGACATTCTTGCAATGAAGCTAGTAAAATGAGGGCTAGACACGGCTACTGTTAGTTGGATTTGTAATTGGTTGACCAACCGAACCCAAAGGGTGATCACGAATGGCTGCTTTTCATCCTGGAGAGAAGTGACTAGCGGGGTGCCACAGGGTTCTGTCCTGGGTCCAGTGCTGTTCAATATTTTTATCAACGACGGATGAAGGAATAGAGGGCATGCTCATCAAATTTGCAGATGACACCAAATTGGGAGGGGTTGCTAATACGCCAGAGGACAGGATCAAAATTCAAAATGACCTAGATAGATTGGAGAGCTGGGCCAAGGCGAACAAAATGAAATTCAACAGAGAGAAGTGTAAGGTCCTACATTGGGTAGAAAAAATGGAATACAGAAATATAGGATGGGGGACACGTGGCTGGATAGCAGTACATGTGAAAGGGATCTAGGAGTCTTCATAGACCACAAGCTGAACATGAGTCAGCAGTGTGATGTGGCAGCCAAGAAAGCCAATGCAATTCTCAGCTGCATCAATAGAAGCACGGTGTCTAGATCGAGGGAGGTACTGGTACCACTCTACTCTGCTTTGGTTAGACCTCATCTTGAATACTGTGTCCAGTTCTGGGCACCCCAATTCAAGAAGGATATTGACAAGCTGGAGCAAGTCCAGAGGAGGGTGACCAAAATGGTGAGAGGCCTGGAAGCCATGCCCTATGAGGATAGACTTAGAGAGCTGGGGATGTTTAGTCTGCAGAAGAGAAGGTTAAGAGGGGACATGACAGCCATGTTTAAATATTTGAAAGGGTGCCATGTAGAGGAAGGAGAGGGCTTGTTTTCTGCTGCTCCAGAGACCAGGACAAGGAGCAATGGATTCAAGTTGCAGGAAAGGAGATTCCACCTGAATCTCAGGAAGAACTTCCTGACAGTCAGGACTGTCCGGCAATGGAATGTGCTGCCTTGGAGTGTAGTGGAGGCTCCTTCCTTGGAGGTTTTTAAGCAGAGGCTTGATGGCCATCTGTCGGGAGTGCTTTGAGGGTGTTCCTGCATGGCAGGGGGTTGGACTGGATGGCCCCTGTGGTCTCTTCCAACTCTACATTTCTATGATTCTATGATCTTGAATTTTTGATCATGACCTCACATTCACCAAAAGAGAAGAATCAACCATTTCTCCTTTCGACTCCACTCGGAATTCTTGTATCTCCAAAGGAGGGCCAGGTGCCTGCTTCAAATGTCTGGCAGGAGACGAGTACTCAAGCTGCACCTCCACCGTATGCTCAGATGTTACCGGCCTCGTCGATGTCGGGGAAGATGAAGCCACACTTCGATCCTTCCTTTTACATTTTTCTGAGGGAGCTTGATCTGAAGACTCCTTCGGTTTCCTCTTTTTATCCTTATCCTTGCTCTTTAACACACAAAGAGAAGGTATATTCTCAACAACATCAGACACTTTCTTTGCTGACTTCTCCAATCACTACTCTCAAGATCGAGACGTCAATCCCGACCTCAGTGTTGACTTCGGCATTGACGAAGAAGTCAGTTGATGAGACAATGGAGTTGAAGATGTTTGAACCATCCTGGGTTTAGTGCCCGATGTCTTTGCACAACTCACAGGATCAGACACAGACAACACTTGTTCCCAGAGCAAAGCTTTTAACCTGCTTGCTCTATTGCGTCTAGTCTGCGGAGTAAATTCCTGGCAGAATGTACAAGAATTCACGTTATGGCCTTCTCCCAGACAGAAAAGGCACTTTGAATGCCAGTCTCGATCGGGTATCTTGCCTTTACACGCTGTACAGCACTTTAACACTTTGGTTGCCATACACTGCAACACTGTCAAATCCGAATCCAAAAACCTTTGTAAAACACAGTCCATCATCAGTCCAGTAAATCCACAGATCAATAAGTCCAAAACGCCAAGAAAAAATCATCGTCAACTGTACAAACGTCAGAAAAAAACATTTAGTCAAGACAAACACAATCAAAAGGCTCCTTAGATACTGCTAATGCGGCGGGGGAAAAGGAACTGACTGTTGGAGCAGGAGGGGGCTTTTATACCCTGGAGGATGGGTGAGGGGTTCAACGGTCAAAACGCCTACTTTTGGATTTCTAAAAGATTCTGAATGCTGTTCTGCACAGGTGCAATACCGAATTGTGTGAATCACAGAGACCACAAAGAAGAAATTAGTTTTAACTGTGCAAATGCACTCCTGGGCACAGCCAAAACACAGGCATCCAGGCTTAGAACAAAATCCAGCAGTACACACAAGCTACAAATCTGAGATTTCAGGGGGAGTATAACCTTACCCTGCACAGGCTCAGTCCCCTGATCTACCTTCCAACTGACCAGGAGTACCTCTGTCTTGTCTGGATTATGTTTAGTTCTGGTTTAGTATAGAAACAACTACCTTGGAATTGGATGAAAAGGAGAGACAGAGTTGTGTGTTATCAGCATACCTATGACCCTAAAACTCTGGATGACCTCTCTTAGTGTTTTCATGTAAGTATTAAACAGCATGGGGGACAGAACTGAGCCCAGAGGGACACCACTGATTAGTGGCCAGAGTGTTGACAGGTATCCCCCACAGCTAACTTCTGAACCTACCCCTCCAGAAAAGAGCAGAGCCATTGTAAAACAGTGTTCCCAAGCCCCATTCCAAAGAAGCAATCCAGAAGGATACTGCCGTTGATGTTATCAAAAGCTGTAGAGAGTTCCAGCAGATCTAACAGGAACTCACTTCCTCATCTAGAATGAACTATAGATGCCAGCTGGGAAGAGGGCCACAGCAAGATTGATCATTTTTGAGATAGGCTAATAAATGTTTAATGATAAGACACCTACATTTGGCACCCTTGAAGACATAAAATTTCTTAAGCTGCCATGTTGGCTGTGAAATAATACAGGGAATAAGCCCCAAAACCTAACAATTATTTTAAAATGTTCTGTTATGTTTTAAATTGCTATTGCTTTATAAGTTGTTTTTCTTTAATAAGGGAATAACTAAATACATTTAGTATAGTGTTTCTTTTAACCAGTGGCGGAGTTGGGAGCATGTGGAGAGGGGCAGGAGGGGGCAGGGCTACAGCGTGAGGGGCAGGGCCACTGAGCATAGGGGCGTGGCTGTGGTGTGGGGGGGCATCGCCAGGGCACACAGGGGCATGGCTACGGGCTGGGACGACCCCCAAACATTGCTGCCCAGGGCAAATGACACCCCCCCACACACACAACTGCTTTTAACTTTTTATAGGAATAAATATTTTCATCTTAATTCTTAATTATTTGCATATGTGTTTATGCTTGAAGTTCGGATAACTTTTCCAAATGCTTTCGTAACAAAACTACAGAAGTTTTATGTTTTCACAACAAGCCTGTTAGAAATTTATGGGCCTGAAAATAGTATAAGCTATTTATCAGATGTGATTAATTGACATCTGATACTTTGGTTTTGTTGCTAGCTGGTACTAGTAAGTGTTGTTCTCAAACTCTTTTGATGACAAAACTCTAGAAATAAAGAGGACAAATTTATGATCTCAGATCAGGTGCTTATCTGCATAGTACCAAGAATGAACTTGGGGATAGCTGTTTATGACTTTTTGAGTGTCTAAAAGGAAGATTTAAGAGATGAGTCTAAGGGAACCAGAGAATTAAATGTTTGATCCAACAGTAAATCCAGACAGAACCATTTTTAATTGACATACACTTTTAATGAGATAGGGAAAGAACTCATGAAATTGCAGGGTGAAAGTTCATGAGTTGGGATTATAAATGTTGGGGAATATCCAAAAGGTGAACTCAACTCACACTTTACCTTATACACACTGCTCTCTTCGTTTCTTCTTTCTTAATTCTATTTCTTCTCTCAAAATGAGGGAAAGAAACTAACTTTGAATGGGTTTGGGGTTGAAGCTAGCTTCTGAAATTTGTCTTTAGAATAGAGGAGCATTTTCAGACATTTGGCAGGCTAGAATTTAGGATTTTCTTTTCCATTCACATTTTTCCATATATCCTTTGGTGACCTTTGGTTGTGTGTTTTCAAGTCATTTCCAACTTCTGGTGACCCTAAGGGAAACTTATCACAAGGTTTCTTTGGCAAGATTTGTTCAGAACAATTTGCCTTTATCTTCCTCTGAAGTGGAAAGAGTGTGACATGCACAAGATCACTCTGTGGGTATCCATGGCTGAGTAGGGATTTGACCCCTGGTCTCTCATGCTATAGTCCAAAGCTCAGACCACTACATCTTGCCAGCTCTTTGTGTGAATTCCTTTCTCTAATTCTTACATCTTTGTGGCTAAATTTCAGCAAGAGACATTACCCCTCAAGACAGGCAGATGTATAATTTGCCTTTTGTTTAAATTACTTTTTAGTTTTTAAACTGCATATGCTTGCCTTGGACTAATCCTATACAGAACTGATCCAAAAATAACTGGGGCTTTTTGGACCAATTTCTGGAAGGGTGCTTTGTCAATTGCTTCTACTTATTTGTAGAAGTGATGCTAGTTTGTTGTTTTCACTTCAGTTCATAGCTTAGACATTTAGCCTAATTTTAAAAAGCAATTTCTTGTTTGTTAAGGAATAACAATTTAGTAACCTTTACATCTAAAGTTTGGACTTTTACAGGTAGAAAGACTACAAGGTGTAACATTCTTATAGTTATTTTGCATTGGCTCAATTATATTCTCTTTATTAGCCATGCCATCATAGCTTTAGTAGTTATTTATTAGTGAGAACTTTCTATTGTTGTCTTATTTGCTAATCACATCATAACCGGATAAGCTGTTTTGCTCTAGCCACTATCATCATTACTGTCCCATATTTTATATTACTCACGGTTTAATAATTATGTATTGCTTCTTATCATTTTAAGTTTTAAATTTACTTTACTTTTGAGTAGACTGCTGGTTCATTCTTTCTGGTCGTTTGAGCTATATACCAAGAATGGTATATAGCAAAAGAACTCAGATTTTCAACCTCCCACCCAAACAGGAGAAGGTGCCTCAGAAAACCAGCTCCCAAGTGGCAGAAAGATTGTCAGATCTTTCTGTAATATTTACATAGGAGTAGATAGCTGCTGCAAGGCATTTCTGTTGGGAGAAAATCTGAAATAGAAAAAAATGAAAGGGACCTGTGGTAGGTGCATTAGTAAGACATCCCCCTTTCCTTTTATCTACTGTAGTTTTAAAATAGCAGATGTTATCCAACTGAGCCAAATTAATCTACAAACCAGATTAAAAAGAAACTCTAATTGAGGCTTACATCTCTTACTTTTGGGATTTAAGTTATTAAATTACTCATTCTTCCCTCAAGTATAAATACACTCTACTCTTCTTTCAAACCAGAAGTTCCATAAATATGTGAATACTTTGAATAGTCTCATAGCAAGTCCTAACGCATGCAATCACCAAATATATTTTAAATGAAGCCCAGGAAGAGAAAGAAAATCTTTCCCTTCAGCCAAATCCCTAATTTCTGTCAAGAGCTAAGAAGTAGGATGGTGAAGTTAATTAATTATAGAGTCAATTGGGGGTTTTGTACCCAGATATTTTCCTGATGTAGGTCTTTGAATGTCTGCCCACACTAAGCTCATGAATCAGTGTCATTTACAACATGCATTAAGATAATTGAACATAGTAAGGAGGAAATGTATACAAGAGAGCTAATATTTCATGCAGGAAAGCTCATTTTATCACTGCTAGAGTGCATATCAGACCTCCTCACAGCTGGCATCTTTGGAATAGTGCTTAATAGAAAGTGTGTGTAAATGCCTTTATTTGTTTGTTTGTTTGTAAATTTAGTAAGGAGACATACGCACAAAAAAAAGTTAAGCATATGCACCATTCTAAAAAAAAATAAAATAGTAGGAACACAAAACGGCCAGGATCCAAAACCTAATTTAGATATATCCATCAGGATTTTAAAATTTAAAAATGAACTGAAATCTTTCTGAGCATATGGAACTACCTGTACAATTATCTTGTTCTAGACAAAATGTTGCAGAGGATAAACCTGTGTACTTTAGGTGAGATCAGGGTTAGCAATTTCAGCAGTGGTAGGTCTATTTTCAGGTTAGTCCTTTTTGGTTTTCTTTTTTCGCAGGGGGATAAGGATTATTAAAGGTAAGTGTAAAGCTAGACCACTGAATTCTAAAGTTAGGATTGTTCATGCCATTGTATTTCCAATTTCTCTATATGGTTGTCATACACTGGACAGTGAAACTAGCTGATAGGAAGAAAACAACTCATTCAAAATTGGTGCTGGAGAAGTGTTCTACAGATATCTTGGATGACTAAAAAGAAAAATAAATAGGTCCTAGAATAAATCAAGCCCCAACTTTCCCCAGAAGCCAAGATGACTAAACTAAGGCTGTCATACTTTGGCAATATCATGAGAACACATGAGTTACTAGAATAGACAATAATGTTTGGTAAGGTAGAAGGTAGCAGGAAAAAAGGAAGACCACATTACAGATGGATAGACTCAATCAAGGAAAAGACATGCCTAAATCTGCAAGATCTGAGCAGGACGGCCTGGAGGTTTCTCATCCATAGGGTCACCATAAGTTGAAGTCAAAGTGACAGCAATTAACAGCAACAAATACAAAGATTAGGGCTCTATAGACAGATAGATGGATAGATAGATAGCTGAAATTTAAGTTGTTAATCACTCCCTTCATCAACTGGAGATCTGCTAACTTAGGGAGGCTTAAGGTACTTGTATGCAGCTTTTGGTAAAAAGAATATTATTCACCAATATGAGGGATGGGGACGTAGGTCACCCCTCTAACACAGTCACCTGACTTTTGCTGTTCTTATTATCCCTAAGTATGTCAAGAAGGGAAAGGAAGGGAATGGAAGAAGAGTTGAAAACATTGCCCAGACTTCATCCACCCATCCACCCACCCATCTGTCTATTCTTTCTTCTCTACTCACCTCACCTGAATACACTATTGTACCAACAACAAAAAAGATAGATAAGATATATCCTCTGGTGGGAGAAGTCAAGTAACTGGACTTCCTGTGCCAATCAGAGAGAGAGAAACTAGGCCCTAAGGTAAAAAATCTCTTCCTGAAGCTACTGGAAAATCTCTTTACGGACCATTTTAGTAAATGCTTTTATCCCTGACACAAATATAATGGAATGCAAAATCATATGTATTCAGATAAGGAAATAAGAATTAAAGGAATGCCTGTCTATGTATTAAGAAGACATTCTCTTGGGAGGGGAATTGACCTTTGCTGATAAAATGTCTTAGGGAGAGTGCTATTGAAAGTTTTTTTTAAAAATAGTTACTTATTCTTGAAGTGCTTCAAATGAGATATTGCAAAACAAGTAAGCCTTAAAAGCATTCTGGCATATTTCCACAGATTTAACATTTTCTTACTCATGTGAGAGTTTTAAGGAAATTAGGAACATAGGAGAAGACTCCAATATAACCTGAAACAATAGCACTTCAGACTTATACATTTTAATATATTCAGTTAATCTAGTGATGTAATGTATGGGTCTCAAGGAATATATGCATAGAATCATTATGAAAACTCAAAGCAAGAAACTTAAGGAAAACACAAATGGCATTTATAATAAAAATAGTACACTTGAAACAGTAAAAAATGAAATAATTTTAATATAAGGAAAATTATTCTTTAGAGGAAGGATATACCACTATTATACGAATCTGTAATCAAGGATGAAAAAGTAATGGCTCTAGCCTCTTACTTCACATCATATTAGATTTTATCATGTTATGAAGCAAACCAATTTCTAGATGGCATTTTTTTATAGTCTTTCACTGTCCAACTACAACTGATGGAAACCAAATATATTGAAGGAGCAATCTTGTGTTAGGCTAGATATTTTGATATGAAATTTATGCGCCAGTTCTAAGGCTTTGAGGGAATCATTAATTTCTGCATAAAATTAATCTACCACCGTTCAACATCTTTCAATTAGCATACACAGCAAGTTCAAATTTTTGTATATTGAAGACTAAGTTAATATTGCTTTTACAAACTGCTATCACTGCTCAAAAGCTAGCCTAGCTAGATGTTTTACAAAACTCTTCCATAGTTTTAAATATTATCTGTAAAAGCACATGTTGTGAACTTTCAGATAGATTTTCATACAATATTCATTCAATTACTATTTTATACTTGAAATTCAAATATAGTACCCCATATCTGTGAGAGATATGCACCCAGACTTAACATGGATGGTGAAAAATGGAGATAGCAGGAGAGGGAGTTGTGTCAGACTTTGTGTGGTGAGCTTCACTGTGCACCTTTCTTGGCTGACTGCAGAGGAAAGGTGCTGGCCAATGGTGGCAGCCACTGCTCCAGAGCAGATTGCAAGTGAGTGAAATTGTGGATACCAATCATATGGTTATGAGAGACCTACTGTAGCTACTTTAAATTTACCTAGTTGTGTGCCCAGTAGAACTTACAGATTTGTTTCTTTGAAAAGCTGGCCTACATCTCATATCACAAGTTCATTTGAAACTTCTCATATGAACTGGCAAAACCACCTCCGAATACTCCTTGCCTAGGAAAAGCTATATGAAATTTATGGGGTTGCCATAAGTTCACAACTGACCAGAAGGCATGCATGGATGTGCGCGCACACGCACACACACAGTATTAGTGTCATGGCTAGCTATGACTGAAATGTGGCTGAAAAACAAAAAGGAGTCTGAGACTTTTAAAATACTTTACTTTTAGTTGCATTGCTCATGTTGTGGTCTGAATATGGAAGAGTTTGATTTTGGAAAGATCTGAGGAGCATAGTTCTTTATATTAAAACTGTAATTTAAATTTTCCTGATACTATTTCAAAAATGGAAAACAATTTCATATAATGTTATGAAGCTGTTGTTTATTGAAAATACAAGAAGATCCCACACAAACTTTTCTATCAGACAAAGGCATGCTATTTGGTACAAAAGTATAATATGTTAACGTTTAGTCCAAATCTGGACTTCATAAATCTTTAAATACAATCTAATTCTATTTTCCATATCTATCTTATAAACTCAAAAGCTGCCAAATTTCAGTTTAAAATGTCAGCTTGAATGCTAGTCAACTACAGGAAATAGCAAGAAAAAAGGAACAATGGTATCCTTTCAGCTCTGAAGAAAGCTTACAGAGCACCCAATTCCTAGATTGCAAGTCACTGATATATAACTCTGTCCAACCCATATTAAAGAAATAACCAATATTTTCATAATGAATCTTCAGCTTAGCTAATCTTGTATACATTTCTGGTGTTACTGGAGCTAAAGACTTTACAGTTGATTAATCATTCTCCTTTTAACAAGCTAATCAGTTACATTTAAATACATATATCTTCATATTACTGTAACTGTAACATAAGTGTTCTTTTTAAAAACTGAAATAATTTACAAATTAATAAATGAAATCTATTAATCATGGTTAAAAAAGAAAGATTACTTTAAATATTTCCTTTTTCTTTTATTAAAAAAAGCCTTGAAATGGGTGTGTGCCTTTCATTTGCAAACCCACTGAATTAAATTATCCTTCCAATTTATCATCTGAAGTTGCCCTTGCTCTCATGGATATTAATCCTTCTGCCTTTAATCAGACTTGGTATAAGCAATGACATACCTTAAGTTTTATCTTAGGGACTAGGGAGTCATCCAAATTCTCAATATAGAGGAATCATATTCTCAAAAATATGTCTGTATGCCCTAGTATTCATGCCTTACTACTTCACAGGTTGTGAGTTTAACGCAAATGGCTATTCAGATGCTGATCTTGGGACTGATGCTGAGCACTCCAACACCAATTTTCGGCTATTTCAACATTCACACCATGGCCGCCTTATTTGTACAATATAGATCTTCTTGCCTCTCACAGAAACCATGGACCAAGTCAAGTTGTATCAGGACATACATAGGACAGGTCACATAATCAATGCAGTACATACCTCAATATGCTTCTACCTATCCTCTCAATTTGTCTTCTCTGAGCTACTTTCCACAGATTAGTACTCATGAAGTGGTTCCTGCTCCAGGGACAATTAAATGGGCCACTTCTGCTCCTTGCAGGTCTGATGCTGTAGCCTCACCTTCCTATTTTCTTTTACTCTTATGTTATTATGTGCCCTTTCTTTAATCTTCCCTGCATCACCTCATGCCACTGCCACATTTCACTCTCTTGCTTATTACCCTGCAGCATAGCATCTGCCCCTTGCATCCTTGCTTTGTGTTGACACACCACTCGTTCATGCCTATCTCCTTGCATCCTGGTGTTACACTTCTCGCTTTCCCATTCCTCTTCCTAGGGATATGCTGTGTTAAAATATTCGTCCCCACAAGGAATAATAAATAATTCATTAAAGTTTCTTTCTACTCCCAAATGTCTTTGAGAATTATGCATTTTCAAAGGGGCTTGCATGGTGAGAAAACTTCCATCAGCAAGGGGGTCCCCTGGCCCAGCCCCACAAAACAGTGCTTTGTCTACTCCATGAGACACTGGGAGGGTTGGGGTGCAAGCTTCTCACCACCCCCATCCCATGAGACACCGGGAGGCAGCCAAGGATCTGGAAGCTGTATGCTTCTGGAGCCCTTTTCTGGCTCTCCCACACCCAACTGCTATGTGACATCAGGAGGATAATGGGATGAGAAAGAGACCTGAGGAGGATTCTTCCTGTTGGGATTTCAGACACTAGAAAAGCCCTTTCTTTCTTTTTTTTCATGGATCATGGAAATATTATTTCCATACTCACCTCTCTCGCCTCCATTGCCTCACCTCGCAATTCACCATGCCTCCTCTTCTTTCTTCTTGCACTCCACTGTTTGTACCTCTCACCTTCTCTTGCCTCACTCTCAACAGGGAGCCCTGATGGCGCAGTGGTTAAATGCCAGTACTGCAAACCACAAACCACAAGGTTGTGAGTTCGATCCTGCCGGGCCCCAAGGTTGACTCAGCCTTCCATCCTTTCGCAGGTCGGTAAAATGAGTACCCAGCTTGTTGGGGGCATGTATAGAAAAATGTTTCGAAATACATGCTAAGTTGTTCGCCGCCTCGATCCATACGGAGAGGCGGGATACAAATAAAAAAAAAACCCTTCTTGTGCCCCCACTGCTCACCTTCTACCCCTCCCTCTCATCTCCCCAGCTTATTTAACCTTGCTCCTATACAATACATCTCTCCTTTGCACATGTTGTTGAACCATCCACATTCTCTTCCTTCACACCACAACTTATCTCACTTGGCATTGCTGCCTGCTTTGTAAAGGAGAGGTGATTGCACAAATTTGCCAGTGCTGCTTTAAATAGAGAGCAAGCAAACAGGCTGGCTGGTGAAGGCAATGATATTGCTACTGCTGCCAAGTGAAGAGAAAGGAGAACAGAAGACAAAACCAGATGGTGGGAAGTCATAGCAGAGGCAGTGGCGGAGCAAGAAGATAAGGTGGAGAGAAGGTGGCAATAATGGAACTATAACTTTTTCCTGCTTCACTCCTAGTGAAAGAACCCAAGTTGCTCCTCATAAAATTTAAATTGTCTTTTTTTCTGAAAAAAAAGTATAATATTACTATGGCCCTTTTCACACAGGGTAAAAAAAATGGTGTAGAGCGACCTCTAATGGAGGTCGTCTACACCATAGTGTGGATTGGGGCGGGCTACTTTTGTGTAGTTCCACACCCCAATCCACGCCAGGGCGACCGGAACTGCTGGCGCCGCATCCTTTTTGAAAACCACTTTTCAAGTAGTTTTCAAAAAGCGCGGGGCGTGCAACCCTGTCTAGCCCTGTCGCAGCGCCCGTGTGTATTTGCGGACGTGCGAAAGAGCATCCCTGCAAATCAGGCGGGGGTGGGATTTCCGGCTGGTGAGCTTCTCCGATTGGTGGAGAGGCTCCGCCAGTCAAAACCCGCCATTTTGGGCACTGCCGGGCACCGAGGATGCCGTGGGACGCTGCTGTGTGTGGAGCAGCGAAATGCACTGCTCCTCGCGGCGATGGAACAAAGGTAAGCCCCGTTTTAGCGTGGCTTTCCCCGTTTCTCCACCCGGGTGTGGAAAAGGTCTATGTTATATCATGAAAAAAACTGCTGTTTTTCCATGACTTGACATAGTCATAGCACCTTAAATACCTGTAACTACATAGATGTTGGCCCTTAAATACACATAAGTGTATGTATTCTGCCTCACTTTGTTGACTCTTCTGCCCCCCAAATTCTAATGGCTCCGTTGCTTTCTCTGCTGTCAAAGAGCTCTGTAAAACAAACTTCATCTAGAATCCTCCCCTCAATTTAAGACTTTCCTTCCAAATTGTAACATTGGTCCAGAAAAATGGAAAATGACATTGGTTCAAATCTACAATTATAAATCTATGAAAAATATTAGAAGTGTAATACTTTGCTTATTGCCTAAACACAATAAAAGGCACGACAGGCTTTTTGTTTTTTTAATGAAAGCTTGGAATCAGGTTCTGCTATGTTCCAATAAGGCACAAGATGGTATATCGAGAATATGAATAAAATCAAGCCAAATGTACTCATATCTAGTATAGGAAACCCTAGATCTACGCCAAAGTGATGACTAAGTGATTTTGACATTTAGCTGATCCTTGAAGATCTTCCTTTTCATGGGTGTGTTTCACTGATGCCACCACCCATGTCTCCATCTCCACAAAACAATCTGTAATTTTTTTTTACAAATTTATTCTAATGTGATTGGTTTTTTAAGTGTACCTTGACTCCCTTCCCACCCCTGTACATGACACTATGAAGGCACATGAAAAAGTGCCCTTAAAATATGCAAATACAAATATGAATGTCATTCTATTAAATACACAGCATTTTTCATTATTAATGCTTTTAAGACGTTAATAAAACTGGGGAGTTAAATGGGAAGATCATGTTCTTTCAAATCAGCACAGACCTAGATATTAAAAAACTGTAGATGCTCTATTTTAAAAAAATAGTAATAACACATTCTTTCATCTATATTTAGTATGACTATACAGTGCCAAAGTTTTGTACCCTGCTGATTTGTAAATTGTCATAAATTCTTATCATAGGAAAATTAAAACAGGTGTTTACATTCTTTAATAGATGAGTTTAAAATAAGAGAAAATGTTCAGTTAAACACATGCTTCTAATACCATCAACTTCCAGGATGAATTCAGAGATTAAAAACTGAACAAAGCAAAGTTTTCCACAACTAACAATGACATGATAGATGGCTGGTTCTAACACCAAAACTTGTTATATACTACGTACCTGAGTTGTCTTTAGTGACATATTCAGAATAGCAACAACATGTGATTCAAGTATATTTACTGACACAGCTACAACTATCTATACGAATTCCCTGCAAATACCTCTAGATAATATCCTCCTACAATAACGTAAATTATCATGTGAAAGTTGTATCTGCATTTATACAATAGACAGATCACACATACTACTCTTCTTGGAAAGAGTTGTGGTATACAACATAGCGCATGGCGGAAGGTTTTTAATGTCTGAACTAGCTCAGAGATCATGACCCCAGCAAAAGTTAGGGTGTTACAAGGCAGATAAATGAAACATATTAAAGATAAAATGATGTTTTAGGAACAACCTCATTAAGATTAGATACTATTTTATGCATATGTTATAAAAATGAAATGCACTTATATTTCAACTTTTTTGTTTTGCAACTTCCATAACTGCTCTAAGTAATAAAATGTAAAGTAAAACCAATAAAAATAAAAGAATGAATAGCATGTGTCAGCACTAATACAGTTAGTTCAGTATCATGCTGAAAGGCTTGACAAATACAAAGGTTTTCACTTGCCTCCAAAAATATGTGACTTGCTGCTAAGAAGAGCCTTCTTAAAGTGAGTGTCCTGCTAAAGGGGTACCACAGCTGAGAAGACTTTTATTCCAGCTACACCCATCTAATCTCAAAAGCAAGTCTTAGCATTTAGGCATCTATATGTGGGAGAAGGCAGTCTCTTCACATATATGACTTTAAACATTAAAACATTAAACGGTTGTATAACATTAAAGGTTAGACTACTAAAGGTAAAAGCATTAAAGGACAATACCAACATTATGAATGGTGCTTGGAAACAGATTGACAGCCAGTGGACTTCACTGAAGAACTGTTAAGATATGTTTTGTTCACTTGATGCCAGTTAAACTTATTAGCTGTATTTTGAACAGAGGTTTCTGAGATGACCCCAGATAACAATGTTTGTAATACTGTGGTTGGGAACTTACAAAATAATAAAGGTTGACAATGAACAAGACATTATGTCTGTCTAGAAGGAATCACAGATATTTTTAAGCCTTAGCTGGTGATACATGTTTTAATATCCAACAATATTGCTCAATACAACAGCATGCTAAGACTGTGAACTTGATTATTTAAGGGATTGCAACTCCATACAGAACAGGTTGAACACCATCTCTATAGTCAGATGAGCAACCTAACAACAAAATCTCTATCTTGTTTGAGCTTCCCAGGATCACATGTGAAGCCAGGTAGAAGGAAAACCACTGAACTTCTTTATGCCTAGTCATCATTGTGGGCAGCTTAGCTGGTCCTCTGTCACAAAGATTGACGGTACTGAACGTGATTAAGAGGTTCAATGAGTAGGTCAGGTCAAATACTCTCTTGTCTTTCTTCCAGCACAGATCCAGGTAACGAAATCATAAACATTTTAGTACAAGTAGTGAATTTTCAAGAGCTCCTCAAAACCACAGTACTAAAATCCAAGGATCTAAATTAGATCATTTCAACTACTTGGGATACTGCACACAATAATGAAGAAATTGATGACACAGGTGGCATGTTTAAATCAAAGTTACAACCACAATAGCAATTAAGAGGAAATCAATATTTAGAGGCTCTTTGTATAGCACCGTAGGCACCATCCACTAAACTGAACAATTATCTGAAAAGAAAACACTAAAGACTAATTTAGCCTGAAACCACTTCAGAAAAATTGCAGGTTCATATATAGATATCAAGAAACCTACTAGACAACTGAGTTTTCAAATGGAAAGAGTTGGCTGACAAGTTCACAACGAGGCTGCAATATTATAGTTCTTGCTCATTTGTACTTATATCCCACCACAGAGTAACAGTAGGTTAACCATGAAAAATACAGCCCGTATCAGAAAACAATATATGCCTAGATTTTGAGGTTTTCAAACGATGTACCAGTGCTACATCTCACCCTTTTCTGGAGGTACAGTTGATAGGAATGTGGAACAGGGCCTTACTGGTCACAGGGCCAAGCTATAAAGGCACCTAACACTCTATGACAGCTTTACTGACTTTTATCTTATCTTACATTTCCCTTTAGTGTCTCAATTTGGCATATATGCAAAATAGGACAACTGCAATACACCTTTTGTTTACATTTCTCAGAAGTACTGCCATTATTACTCAGACTTGCATTCTAAATATGTAGGAAACCAGGTTTATTAACTTATGGAGAAGGAAAGATTGCTTTCCAGAGCTTCCTTTAAATAACTTAACAATCATGCTTGCAACGTATGGCAAGCAGTCCAGTGTAATCCTGGAGTTTGGCAAGAGAACCAAATGTATTTAAATTTCAGGTATATTTATTAAAATATCAAGTGAAGAAAAGTTCAGAAATAGTTACTTTTAAAATATAATGAACAAAAATATGTAATTAACACTTTATGAAATATGAACTGAAATATGTGGTGTTGGAGTCTCCAATAGCATGCCATACCTAGGTATGTTCTTTAGTCAAAGACAGTTCTAATAAAGAACAGGAACTGTATTGTCACAGGTTATGTATATTAATGTTTTGGTAAAATAGCAATATATTTAAATATAGTCACTCAGGCAGCGCCTGCTTAACTTTGTTCTTATAGTTTCCTCAAGCCACATTACAATTACTCACTTGAAACTCAGTGTAATACTTCATGAATTCAGCAGAGTATAGTCTATACTTTTTTATTTTTTTTTACTGCTTAAGGTGTCACAAGGCTTTTTCTTGCTTTATCAAACCACTATTGTACAGTTAGACATAACCCAAAAGCAGATTACATTTTCTAACTTTGAATTTTCCTATAAGCACGGCCACCACTGTTTTCCAAAGTATGAAATTATAAAAAAAAAACAACAACAACAACAACAAAGATGTGATTAGCCATTGTTAAAGGAGGCCTGGAAGTGTCTCTAAAATGAACAGCAAGACACAATCTATGTCTCAGAAAATAAAACTGTAATAGGAGGTTTTATTAAATGTGATGACGTTAGCTAAAGCACACTCCTACACTTAAAGTAGCACTAGTTCAAAGTTTCCAAGGGCATACATTGTCCTTCCAGACATTGTGTCATCAACACTGTATCTTTACAACATAATAACATAATTAAAACATTTACTGCAAATATTGACCAGTTTTCGTAACTGATAGCAAAGAAGATCAGCAAACTTTATTATCCTCACATTCACTTCTGCATACTGCACAAGTCAAGGAAGCTAACCAAATTTACAGTGTTGAACCACCTTATTCACAGTTGCTACATTTGTGGTATTCTATGATGTATCTCTGTGTGTAGGGTTGGCCTCAAGAACTGGAATCACTAGGGAACTACCAAGCCCATATGCCAGCAACTGCCCTAATGTCAGCCCTTTGACCCTTCTTCTCTTCCTCAATATCTCTCCCTCTTCAGTTCATCTCCTGATATGTGCAAGCAGTGACTAGAAGGAAAAGAGGGGAAGAGTGCTTCAGACTGAACCCTGAGGGAAAGGACAGTATTTAGAGTAGTGAGAAAAAGACGAGACAGAGCAGACTGTATCTGTTTAAAATGAACAGCTGGACAGAGCTACAACTTGGACTACAACTCCAAAGATTCCCCCCAATCACCACTCCCTCTGACGGTTGTCTGAAAAAGTAAGTTTCCAATCTCAAGGGCAACATGAGGATCATGCTCAAGGCCATGAAAAACCTGGAACTACAACTGCACCATCTCTGTATGCCCTCTATGGAAGTTTGTGGAGAGAATGACACTCTAACCAAGTAAAAACTACTAGATTCATCTGTGTATGTGGAGGGAGGAATCCCAAACTAAAAATAAATCATTCAAAAACAACTGACAGGAACTTTGAAAAAGAATCAGTCACTCCTCATACCCTATGTTAAGAAGATATTTTTCTCAAAATTAACAAAATATTTTTTTCTTTTTTTACCAGGTTTGGTCTTCTGCTTCATGAGGTGCCTGTGATTTGTAAACGTTGCTGGGGAGTCTTGAGAGGGTGATCTCTCTTCAAGGTCAGACTCTGGTATGGTAGCACAGCCACCTAAGTTGAAATAAAATATTTGTAAAGGAAAGAATTTAAAAAGCAATAAAGAAAACGATATATTCATCACATCAATAATATTACATAATGTATAATTAGAATGAACTGCTCTTTAACTATTGGAAAAAATGTTGAAGCAAGCCAAAACACTTTGATGATCCTAGTGCCTAATCTTGAGGATGCAAGACTCAGGCTCCCTCTGTCCACAAGTAGCTCTTCTCTTTCTGGAAGTTGCATCCCAGCATCATCTAGAAGTACAAGATACTGAAGAATAATTAGTATGTTGTCCTTCTCTGGAATCCTAACAACAGCGATGTCTCAAGCCAACCACACAGTCTGTAAAAGTAATCAAGCTGTCTCTCTGGCAAAGAGCAACACAAGAAGAGAGATACAACTGAACTGGCACACCTGTGCCTGGGATATACCACTTCAGACTATAGATTATGGCTTAAAGGATGGAACATCCAGACTCTGCTCTGACAAAAGATTCCTACAGTTTGAAAGTACCATGTCAGCAAAAGCAGAGACTGTAATCCCTTTCCTTGATCTTTTTTTTTTCTTCTTTTAGTATGTGTAGGATTTGTTTAACCTATGGAGAGCAGTTATTTGAACACCAACTTGAAGTCTGAAGTGGTACAATCCAGACATGTGTACCACCTCTGTGCAAACTAAGCATGAGTGAAAAATAAATATATATTGCATTGTAGTTTAATCAGGGAAAGAGAGATACTCTTGAACCAGAGCCCTTCCTAATTAATGTAAGAGGTCATGAGTTCATATGTTGAGATAGCTCTTCTTTAGCACTTATAGCTCTGGTATAAATTTAAAACTGCTCTTTTAACTGAGACTGGAAAAAAACATTAAAAAGCAGCTCTACAACTTCAGAAGAAATTCCATATGTGCACTAAACATTTCCCTTCAAAAATGAGAAAGAGAAGCTGTGATAAACTATGGCTTTCATGCATGGAACTGCATGGAAGTGAATACACATGGACAGTTTCATCTCAAAGAAAGAGGGAGATTAATACATGGAATGCCTTTCCAAATTTTTTTTTTTAAAAAAAGGAAAAATGCCCACATACAAACTGTTCTATTTGATATATGCCCATTGCTAAAACAAAGCAGGGTATTATGGGTTGTTAAGCCTACAGGATTGTTACATTTAGCTGACAACTACATGAGCAGAATGCATTCCTACATAATATACTGTCAACAGTCATCTTAACCCACACCCCTCCTTTCTTGTGTGAAAGGAAGTTATTTAAAGAAAAATGTGAAAACTATTCCTCCAAGCTTCTTATGTATGGAACTCTTGTTTCTCAGATAAAACCCAAGATAAAAACATTATGAACGTAATAAACCATGAGAGATTCACAGAAATAACACCCCTTAAAGGACTTTTCCTAACAGAGAAATTATGAGTAAAATGTCACATAGCCCATTAGCACATATAAAGTTTCTGTGTATACGTAAAAATTTTGAAAGCTTATTTTGAAAACTCAAATCCCAAAGGTTAAATAGACATGAAAATTAATACCTTCTAGACCAAAGTATTTCATTAGGCATCAGCACAACTTTTCCATCCAAGGTAACTTTATCACTGTCAAAAAATGTCACTTTGCCCTAGGGCACTTTATGTAATTTGCTAGAAGGAAGCAAGGCATCCTGATTTTGGTTTTGATGGCAAAGGCATATGAACATCTACTTGTCAAATGATACTGTCAAAATGTGGCACTATTAAAAGGAAATGCCACCCCCCCTCCCATACAATGTCTTACCTTGCCTTTCACAGATATGCAATTACTTTGTTTCCTTGCTTGAAAAATGGAAGGCTGTTCGCATGCATAGCTAAGAGTCTGAGAACAATAGTAAAACATAGAACTTGAAAATGTTTTGTTTTGTTTTTTAGAATGCAGTTCCCAAACCCCCCTTTTCTCCCCAACAGCCCATATCGGCCATGCTGGCTGGGGAATTCTGGAAACTGTAATTCAATGAAGTAAAACATTTTTAAGCCTTGAAAATACAATGGACTCTCAGAATCTGCTAGGGTTTGGTTCTAGGAACCCCCATCAATACCAAAATTTGTGGATGCTCAAGTCCCATTATTTACAATAGGGTAGTAAAATGGTGTCCTTTATATAAAATGGCAAAAATCAAAGTTAGTTTTTTGGATTTTTGGGAGGGTGGGGGGACATTTTCAAGCCATGGTTGGTTGAATCCATGGATACCAAATCTGCAGATATGGAGAGATTACTGTATTAAATTATTTTTTATCATATAATTTAAGATTTTTCAACAGAGTACGCTAGCAGGTTGTTCCTCTGTAAGGAAGGAACACATTTTAAAGTGTGTCTGTCCTTATTCTTTTTACCATTTTCACAGATGAGACAACTCTAGCAAACCCTTAAAAAATCAAGTTAAATTGTGGATTTAATTATGGTTTAAAATTTCAGTTTTTGCCTGCAAATGGCTGGGGAAACACGGATGTTTTAATTTGCACTAGGAAAAATGTAGAGTTAGTGTCAATCTAATATCCCTCAGCATTTAATAAGTCAAAGAGCCACCGTGGGGCTCAGTTGGGCGCTTTGGCATGGCAACTTGCAATTCCCTTTTAGAATGAAGTATGAGCCACACAGAATACGGCATTGCTTTGTTTTGTTGAAACTTAGGAACACAGTTAAATTGAGTCTTGTTTTCAGTCCAATACTGAACGTATGAGATATATTATACATTCAGCTATCATTCTTCAAGAACAGCTATCTGAAGCTAGATCAGTACTTGTGCTTTCTTTCCTGTACAAGCTTTACATTGCTATCTAATCATTCAGAATTTAGAAGTCTACTATTGAGAAAGGTTTCCTACCCAAAGGACTGCAAAATAAAGTAAAAATTATTTGCATCTGCTGATAACAACTGAAACAACTCATAGAGAACAAGGGTATGATAAGTGAGAGGAGGGGAAGATTGGCATGTAAATCCAACACTTTGGAAAATATCCAAGTTGAAAAGTTCTCCAGATGTAAGTCTGTAAACACTGATTCATAAAATGAATTTCTCCATTAATTGTTGGCAAGGAAGGACAGCATCAAGAATATGTTATTGTATTATGACCCATTCTTTTCCCCTTTTCTGTGTAGCTAAATTCCTGTTTGACACTACAGATCTTTTATCACTTGTGATAAATAGAGCCAGCAAGCTGTGGTCAGCAAAACTGTTTGATAGCTTATAACATTAATGAAGTAACAGCCAAGCAATTGTGAACTTTATTCATTGAAGGAAACAGGGCCTCTCTTGTTTATTTTCACTTACTGTGTTCAACACCACATTTTGTGCTTACCTTGGAAAAGACCCACATTGAAAATGAAAAACTTTACTACAAGTTTGTAACACAATAGTTTTAACATCCTTTTAACATCCCTTGAAAGGCAATAAAAGCCACAGTGACAATATAGCCTCCTCCCACCAACAGAAGCACTAGTTTTTATCCTGAGGATACAGCTTGAGTGGCTCCCCATTTTGTAGTTTAACACTTTAACAGCTTCCATTACAGGATTGAAAACCTCCAGATTTTCTCATTCATACCTAAGAGTCTTGAGTTCAAATCAATTTATGTGACCTTGGATAAGTCATTGATTCAGGAATATCTTCCTATTTGCAAAACGGTAAATAATAACACCCTCTTTGGGAATGGACTGAGGCACAGAACATACAGTGAAACTATGCAAAAACAGAAGGATCTGGTGCAGCAGTGCCAACAGTAAAAGCATGAACACCCAACAACAACTAAAACAGAAGGACAAGGAATTAGTTTACGTCTTTATTCCTTATGCTACATGACTTCAGTAATCAGTAATTCAGTAATTACTTCAGACTACTAGAGAAAGCATACTTCCTCTAAGGATAAACAAAAATGGATGCTACCTGGCTTTGACTACTATGGAGCACACGGAGGAGGGCAAGGGTCCCTACAGCCAAAGCCGAGTCAATTAAAAAGGCAGTAGCTGGAATAGCATCGGAGGGAATGGTAAGTGTACATCCTACTCCTTCATCAGTTTGTGTTGTTTAAAGGTAACCAGATTATTGTGTATTAATTTTCTCTTCTGGTTAGTCACTTTGGATGCCACTAGCCAGGTAGAAAGGCTGGATATGAACAGATTGCTTATCTGTAACTGTGGTTCTTTGAGTGGTCTTCTGTGAAGCCACACAATGGGGTATTTCGCACCTGCGTGATACAGCATTCAGAACCTTCTGGAAGCCTAAAATCAGGTGTTTTGGCAGTTGGCACATCCCCCACATCCCCAGGGTATATAAGGCCCCTCCCCAAGTAACAGTCAGTTCCTTCACCACCCTGGTAGTAGCTATAGAAACTAACGAAAAACAATCAAGTAGGGAGACTGAATGGGTTTGTGTGACTTCACAGAAGACCACTCGATCACACAATGGGGAGATTAGCGAGCTGTCAAAGATGGAGATGGGAGATGTCAAACTGTCAATATACACCAGTGATAACAAAACAGCATCAGGCTTTTCTCTTTTTTTTCAAATAGTATTAAATATTGCAATACAATAAATATTATAAATACTATAAATAAATATTATAAATATTACAATAATAAATATTTAGTTTACAGAACAACCATGTTGCATTTCTTCAGATCATTCAGAAAGGTTTCCCCCCCCATTATGTTTCTGTGCCAGCTCCCCTCCCTTTTTTTTTAAACAACTGCAGAAAACAAAATAGCCCTACCAAAGGACGCATCACTCCTTAGCCTTGCATCTACCCTATAATAGGAAATAAAAGTTAATGGCTGCAACCACGTAGCAGCCTTACATATCTCCTCCAATTGTACAACATGCATGAAAGCAGCTGAAGCTGACACTCACCTCGTGGAGTGCGCCCTTACATTTATTAGCAACCTTCTTTTAGTAATATCATAACACAACTTCACTGCAGAAACAACCCATTTAGATATCCTTTGGGAAGAAAAAGGCTCCCCTAGTTTCTGACTTGAATAACAGATGAATAACTGCTTAGTTTTCCTTATGGCTGCAATGCATTGAACATAGAAGGTTAACGCTCTTCTGATATCAAAGCAATGCAACTTTTTCTCCAGATCAGTTTCTGGATTCTGCATGTAAGATGGCAAAACAATGTCCTGGTTCAGATGAAAAAATGATACCACCTTTGGTAAGAAGGTGATATCTGGTCTTAGTACTATCTTCCTTTTATGAAATCTCAAAAAGGGTGCATCTAATCTTAAAGCTGCCAACTCACTTGTCCTTCTTGCAGAAGATATGGCTACTAGGAACAGTGTTTTCCAAGATAACAATCTCATATCACAGGTTGCCATTGGTTCAAATGGTCTACGTTTGAGTTACAACAACACAAAGTGTAAATCCCAACCCTGTACCGGAGATTGAGTTGGAGGATACACATGTTTATAGCTCCGTAAAAATCTTTTAACAGTCAGACTTGAGAAACAGGAAGGTCTTCCCTTAATCTGTAGGTATCAGGAGATTGCTGCTAGATAACATTTGACTGAGGATAATGACAGTCCCTCGGTACAGAGATGTGTAAAGAAAGAAAGTATCTCTATGGTACTGCAGTTCCGAGACTCGGTACTGCGATCCCTCAGGTATCTGCAAAATTTGTCCTATTTGTAGGCATACAACTTAACAGTCGATGGTTTATGGGCCGCTCTTAATATGCGGTTAACTTCCTCCGGGAAAGCAGAAACAACAGCATCTTCCATGCAGTCAGTTGAAGTTTCTGCACATCCAGATGAAACACAGTACTATTGTGTATCGTCAACTAGTTCGGTATTGACGGTAACCTCCGGTACCAATGTTTCGACAAAGTGAGGAGAGGCGAGAACCATAGTTGTCTTGGCCACGAAGGTGTTATCAATATGACCCTCGCGTGCTCCTGTCTTATCTTCGAGATCACCTTCATTATGAGAAGGAATGGTGGAAAAGCATAGAGGAGTGGTTCCATTCATTTGTTCAGGAAAACATCCCCCAGACTCATTTGGTCTGTCTTTCCATGAGAGCAGTACATCTTGCATTTCTTGTTGTCCTTGGATGCAAACAAGTCTATCGACGGTACTGCCCATAGATTGAACAAATTGTCACTTACAGCATTGTCCAGCTCCCACTTGTGACAGGACATTGGAGCTCAACTTAAAGCGTCCGCCCACGTATTGTCTGCTCCTGGCACATGTATTGCTGATGGCATTATCCCCCTGGAGAGGCACCAGTTCCAGAACTTGATTGTTAGTTTCAGAAGCACAGTGGAGTGAGTCCCTCCTTGTTTGTTGATACAATACATTACAGTTGTATTGTCCATTCTCACTTGCACTGCAAGACCATGCAGGTGCACTTGAAAAGCTCTGAATGTCTTGATGACAGCAAGAAACTCCAGAACATTTATGTGTTGATGTTTTTCCAATAATGTCCAGTGTCCTTTTACAGATACATTCTGCATATGTGCTCCCCAACCGTCCATGGAAGCATCTGTTGTGATACATACCACCGGTGGATCTGGTAAAAACAGCATACCTGTTGGGATCAGATTCACACACGACAAATAGACATGCAAAAGAACAGGTTGCTTACCTGTAACTGTAGTGCATGGCGTCGTAATGGTACCGATCTCTATTTGATGGCAAATAGGATCAGTACTCCGCCGGGTACTCCCTCCATTCGGACTCCCACAGGGACCTGGCGATATGAGAGGCCGAGGTGTAACGGGAGTTGGTGGAGCGGAGTGGGTGTGGGCCGTCACACACCTCTCGACGCTGAGGTGACGGTGGCCTGGCTCTGCGCTCTGGAGAGCGAGAGTAGCTCCTGTCCGAGGCTGATCGGTGCCTGGACGAAGGCCGATGATGCTCCGTCACCTCCTCCCCTCGATCCACTGAGCCACGGTGGCTATGTGGGGTCTCCGCCTCCATCAGGACCAGCGGCTCCGGTGAGGGCAAGGCCTCCACGGCCTGCTCCTCATCAGACAGCTCCAAGATCTCCTCTGGCAGGTCTTCTAGGAGCTGAGTAGGAGGTGGAGTTGGTGGGCGAGTCTCCTTAGGGGGAGAGCACCTCTCCTCCTCCTCCTTCTTTTCTCTCTCCTTCTCTTCCTCCTTCCTGCTTTCTGGGGTGGGGTGCTTCCTCTGCGCCACGGTCGGTGGCCTGGATGGCTCGGAAGCCTTCGTGGCCGCGGGAGTCCCCTTTGCTGTCTTAGTCGCCGAAGACAGCTTTGGGATCCGTGGGAGCGCAGAGATGGGCATCCTCTGTGTCGGTACTGAGCCCAGTACCGATGAGGTGGACGGAACGGCAGCCGCCAATACCGTCGGAGTCGAAGCTGCTCTCAAAGCTTCGGCCATCTCAGCACATGGCGTTTCCTCCTGCGCCCTGAGCGACTGTTCCCAGCAGAAGGACTTGAGTCGTGACGACCGGTGCCTCAGGGTCTGGGAGGTAAACTCACGGCAAATTGGGCAAGACCTGGTGTTATGGGTCTCGCCCAAACAAAACAAACACTGAGAGTGTTTGTCAGCGAGAGTGACTTTCCGCCCGCAGGACGTGCACTTTTTGAAGAGAGCCGCCGACATAGAACGGAGAAAGAAGAATGAAGGAGGTCGAGAAGTGAAGGACGACGAAGAAGAGGGAGAGAAAATAAATCAAGTCACCAAAGTCCAGTCCGAAATCCAAGCCGAAACGTCCGTAAAGCCAAGCAAACAATCGAAGAAGCGAGGAACAAGCCAAGAACCTTCCGTTCACAACGGCGGACGAGAAAGAACTGAGGAGCGACCGTTGCTCGGCGGGAGGAGCATGCGCAGTACCGGTAAGGGGGAGGGGTCCCCGCCAAGCTACTAAGCTCTAGAATCTTCTGAATGCTACCGTGCATGCGCGAAAGCTCCTAGTGTGTGAAGGCACAGAGACCACGAAGAAGAAGTAAGATTTATTGAAGAGCATGAACAGACAACAGGCGTTAGTGAATCAGAATGACGAGAATTTGAAAACTAGCTAATTATACTATGCAAGGTTCCCATGGATATCAGTAGTGCCAGCCTAGTAGGTCAGGCTGACCATGGTTGCTTAGCTACTATCACCTTTAGCTTGGTATGTCTTGAGGAACCAGGAGAGGAATGCAATAACAATGAACATCTGCAGCTAGCAAACCAAGTATATGAGATAACGGCAATGGAGTATTACAATTCCCATCAACCAGTCAAATATGGAGGGTAACCCTGACAATACCCCTTAGGACATTTTCTGCCTTCAACCACCAGGCAAGTGACAGACACACCCACTTTGGAATCATCATGTACTTGTTCTGATGGTGCAGAAGTGGATTGAAATTCCTTATGAAGCAGTGTTGTAGAGGTTTCACCCTCAATCTTGCATTTGAAGTCACCATAGTGGTTGAAGCTATCAGCCCTAAGGCCACTTGTATAGCTCTGACTCTCACCCATCATGTTATCAATAACTGCCTTAGAGCGCGGTGCATTTTTTGCCACCTGTCGTCTGGCAGAAAGACCAACTCTCTGGTCGAGTCCAGAGCCTCGGAGTGTAGTGGAGTCTCCTCCCTTGGAGGTTTTTAAGCAAAGGCTAGATGGCCATCTGTCGGGAGTGCTTTGAAGGTGTTCCTGCATGGCAGGGGGTTGGACTGGATGGCCCGTGTGGTCTCTTCCAAGTCTACATTTCTATGATTCTATGATTTTTTGATTCTGGAATTGTCTAGATTGAGCTGCATCAACAATTATTGAGTTTGACTTCGGATGTTGAGTCAGCCATTCTTGATCACTCTCAATCAGACAGTACAGTGCTTCTACTTTCTTCGACGTTGAAGGAATAGAAGATGGGAAATCCCATGATTTTTTAACAATCTTTAACAAATAAGGCAGCAGCGCAATGATAAATGGTACAGGTGCTCTATCATGCAGTTCCTGAAAAATAGGATCTTGGAGATCTTCTTTGTATATCTCAACCTGAAGATTTAACAATCTGGACATTCACAGTACAAGATCAGAGAAAGAATAGACATAGGTGATATACATTCTGCTGTCGATACAAAGTTCGTTTTAGACTTCTCAGGCACATAAGATATGAGAGATCCCTCAGACTCCAACACAGAAGGAGATCTCGCCGTACGGTACTGAGGAGATCGGTATCTTGTCGTGGATAGCTGTCCAGGAAACACCAGATTACGAAGTGAATGTTGCTGGACTCTCTCTGAATCTTTGTCATGTCTTGATCCAGACACTGCAGGCAACACTCTGAAACAAGATGGGTTGGAGACTTAGAAGATGACCTCGGAACATGAGGTCATCGACTAGTCTCCTCTTTATACCAATGGCAAGCCGGTGAGTCTTCCTCTCAGTATCGAGAATGTCTGCATGCCCAGTGAACATAATCAGTGCAAGGGGAAACATCCCTGGAGTCAACAGAAAACTCCTCTTCAGGATACCGTCGATAATGGTATGCAGGTGTTTCTCTAACATAACAGTACCGACGAGGCAATATCGTGCGTGAATGTGACCGCCTGGGGGAGACCTTGGAGGTGATGGTAGAGTTCTACGCTGATGCCTTGGTGGTGAAGTCAACTCAACAAAATCACGTTGTCTCAATCTTGAGTGTCCACCATCAGGAGATCTTGACTCTTGGCGAAGTATTACAGACCCCACCAAAAGAATCGGAGATAAATCCATGATCTCTCCCCTCAGAAGCAACACAGACTTCTTCAATCTCACTAGATGGTACCGTATCTCTATACACATCTTGAGCAATCACATGATGAAAATCCTCCATCATTTTGTCAATGGAGGTGCTCGGTACCGTCGGAGATGGAGATTGGGTTGGTGCAGACAGACTGGGCTGCTCAACCCTTTTAGGTTTCTTTGAAGGCTCTTCTCGTGATGAGTCCTTCAATTTTCTCTTTTTCAGTTTGTCTTTCTCACCTCGAACCATTTTCCTCAACAGTGAGGTGGAAACATGCTTTTTAGAATCACCTTTTTTCTTTGTTGACACCAAAGGTTGACAGGTTGCTCTCAATCCTGAGATTCTCCTGAATGGTGTCAACCTGTGGAGGGTGTCGGTGATGTTTGGGCCATTTTAAAAGGCTGAACAGATTTTCCTGAAGTTGTGGAGCCAGGTGTTCCATTCAGTAAGTCTTTCCAGGATCTGGCTCCCAAAACTTCAAATGGTTTTTACTTGTTTGTTTTTATTTATAACAATAAATAACAAGTCAATACAACCAGAAAAGGGGAAAAATAAAAGGAGATACTAAATCAAAGACAAAACAAGAAAAGAATAACACAGTCAACAAAACAGTATAAACATTGATTTTAAATTTAATTCTATACAAAAATGATTACAAGGAATCCCTTTAATAGCATGATATTCTTAAACAAAAATTATTACAAGGAATCCCTTTAATAGCACACTCTTCTTAAACAGATGAGACCTGAAATGTTTCTTGATGTGATGGAGGATCATGGAATGAATCTTGCTCAGTTATTGATGAAATAAAAGGAGACCAAAAAATGTGGAAGAAACATCTTCAGAGTTCCCCCTTTGCCAGCAGGATTCTTCAAATTTGTTTTTCCACAAAAGCAACTCTACACACATGATCCAAACAGCATCAAAATGAAAGCTCTTTTAGTATTTTTCATGTTTTTGTGATTTCTCACAGTGCAGACCCCAACAATACAGCAATGTTATTTATCTCAAAAATTTGCATTTTCTCCTTCAAAAATAGCTAATAATAAAAAAAAATCCCCCTTTAGGATGTAGCTCTTGATGACTTACTTTCTTCAAAATACCAATTACTCTATTCTAAAAAGCTACCACTTCTAGGCAATGCAAGCACATATGATCTATTGTCCCAACTGCACTATAACCCTGCCAACAGTGCTGTGAAATGCTGCTATTTATTTTGTGAAGTTTAACTGGGGTTAAACACCATCTATGCCTAGACTTCAGCATACATTCTCTGAATAAGGCTAATGTTGATTTATAAAGTGGTATGTTTGAGAGCTAGCATGATGTAGAGGTTTGGGAATTGGAATATGAGTCCGGAGACCAGTATTTGATTCCCCACTTGGTCATGGAAACCCACTGGGTGACCTTGGGTCTGTTACACACCCTCAACCCCAGAAAACTCCATGGCAGGTTCACCTGAGGGTTGCCATAAGCTGGAAATGATTTGAAGCCACACAACAACAACATGGTTCATATTTTAGCCTACTGTGCTTCTCAAATAAAAATACTGAGATCTAGCTCCCACAATATCCTTGATCCTTTCCCTTCTCCATGTTTCTGCTCCTTGTATAAATTAAGACTCAAACCTATCCAATGTTCTTAAGGACCCTAAATGCCTATATATATATAATTAGTAAAAGACAATGTTTTATGCTTTTTGAAATTACCCTACTTGCATATCTGATACCCTTATCAGAATCTGTTCTAATGATAGCCACTTACCCATTAAAATAAATCCTGAATAATGTATAATCTTCCCTCTTTCCATCCTTCATATTGTTTATGTTTATCCTCATGTTTAAAACTGGGATGTAATTTTAAAAATGACACAATATGACATAGGAGGGTGTAAAAGTTTAGAATACACCTTCAATATGGTCACCATTTCCAGTAGAACGACTTGACAACACTATTTAAGAATATATACTAATGAATCTCTATAGAAATTAGAACCTTGACTCCATTGAATCCATGCTATATCTTCATCCCACCTGATAAAGCTGCAAACACATTTTAACTGGAATGTCATGTAATATATAGTCAAATTAATCCAAATGGACAAATTATCCAAATCATCTCCTGGACACATCACTACTACTAATGACTACTGATGATAATCCCCCAGTTTCAGCCTTTTGTATATGGAAGTGTTCCTGAGATTCAGCCACCACTCTCCCCTGATCAGTAAACATCTTTCAGACTCACTGCTGGGATTCAATGAGGAGTTGCAGGATCAGCTCCTTTAATAGGTCAGAGTACTTCAGCTTCATGCACACAGGAAGGCCAGGTAGGGCTGGCTCAGGCCTAAGGTTTACCCCTGAGGGGTGGGCTTGTAAAAGTTAGTCACTAGTACTGTATGGGATGGGATGCAGAGCTTCTAGGGGTATGCTGCTGCCCTGGCATAGCTGCTTTGGGTTCAAGGGTAGTCAGCCAGGACAGAACTGTCTTATTCTTCACAGGAATAAGACAGTCAGTTTGCCACACCTTATTCACCCTACCTTTTTCCTGCCAAATTTCGACTTGAGAGTCTGGCCTACTTCCAATTTGGTCTTGCCTCTGTTGTAGGGAGAAGCACTGGAGAATTTATCAAGGTTTTGGCTTGGCTGCTGGCTTCTCCAGTCCCAGTCTCCTCCTCAGGCTGAGGTTGGGACTTCGGCGGCAGGGGGGACCCTCTTGGCCTAACAGTTAAGCCCCACCACCATCAATTCTGCCTCTCCTGAGGCATTTATCTTTCCTTGGCCTTTGTCTCTGAGCAGCTGCACTTGAAGACCTGAGCTGTTGCTAACTAGAAGCTCCCAACTCCCTAGCAGCCCTGGTGCAGACTTATCCAAAGCTGAAGTGGTTGTGATGACCTGTAATACCCTAACGCAGTCTGTCTGTGTTATAAAATACAAATCAACATACTGTGAATACAGTGGGCCCTTGGTATCTTGCTTGAGTTGGTTCCAGGAATCCACCCCCACTTGGATACCAATTTTTTTGAATTTCCAAGTCCCATCATGTACAGTAGTGTAGTAAAATGGCATCTCTTACATAAAATGGCAAAATCAAACTTTTCTTTTAAATATTCTCAAACCGTGGTTGGTTGAATTCATGGATACAGAATCGGTAGATATTCAAGGCTGACTATATACAAATCCACCTACTGTGGTGTCACGTGCTGACACCAAGTCACCACAACTGATGTTTTATCCTGTAGGAACAACATGATGACTATAGCAATGGTTTGAAACCAACCCATCAACTCCTTTCAGTATTTCATAAATTCACATTTTGGATTTGTTGTGTTTTGTGGGAGGGAGGACATTATGCTCTTTGCCCTAGAATGCACACTTAAGGCTTAGATTGACATCACAAATGTTTTTGCACAAGTTTGGGACCAGCAGGTAAACTTGTTTTTGTTTTTTTCCCCCAAGGACACAAAAAAGCCTTTCTTTTTTATTCCAGAATTTCTGGCTTTGATCCATTTTCCACAGAAACTGTTTGTGAGATGTGAGATGTTTGTGAGACTGTAGATGTTACCAGTCAAATATTTATTACATTCAACACATAAGTGCAATGATCAAGATGAGCCAAATACAATTTCTAGTTATTGGATATATTAAAAAAAAATAAGATTGAGGAAAAAATGCAAATATAGCACAGATCCAGAGTTTGCTCCCTCTGTTGTGAATACATCCTAAACAGGTACCCTATATTCCACTCAGGAAATGCAGCTCCCGGCAGAAGAGGAGCTGCTGGATGAAAAGATGAGAAGTGGAGTTCAGAGGTGGGTCTTGGGGTGAGAAGTAAAAGAAGGCAGAGGAGATGCTGTTGGAGGACAAGAAAGGTGGGGAAATGAGATGTGGAGCTTAGGGGTGGATCATGTGGTGGAAAGTAAGAGAAAGCAGAGGAGGGAGTATTGGAAAATAGTGAAAGAGGAAAGATGATAAGCGTGGCATAGGGGTGGATCTCCAAGTGCTAAGTCAGCGAAGGCAGAAGAGATGTTGTTGGCAGAGGACAAAGGGAAAAGATAGGAAGTGGGGCTTAGAGGTGGATTGTGAGTAGGAGGTAAGAGAAGGAAGAGGAAAGGCTGTAGGAGATTTGAGAACGAGGAAAGATAGGAAGTGGAGGTTAAAGGTGGATCTCAGTGTGGGTAGTAAGGGAAAGCAGAAGAGGTGCTGCTGGCAGAAAAGAAAGGGGAAAGGATGACAAGTGGAGCTTCGAGGTGGATCATGAGGCGGGAAGTAGGAGAAGGCAGAGGGGGTACTGCTGGATGACAAGAAAGGGAAAATATGAGAAGTGGGGCTTGGAGATGGACTGTGAGGTGGGAGGAAGTGGAGGCAAGGAGCTGGATCGGCCACTGCTGTGACCAGTGGGTGCTTGGTTCTAGGATGCAAATGGTCTTTTCAAATCTTATTCACGATCTTTCCACTTTTGCAAGCATTCTGCATCCCTAACTCTCATGAAAGTGGAGGACCAACTGTAGATTTTATTCAGTATTATATTTCAGTATGCTTATTATCAGAGATTAAACTCTCCTGCACATGCTCATACCTAAAGTGTGTGTGTGTGGGGGGGGGAATACTGTTGTTATTGAAGCAAATATGTGTGCTATGTACAAAGTATCTCTCTTCCATTATGCTCATCCAATTACAAAAATATTCAAGAATGTCTCTCTCCCAAATATTTGATTTATGATCAAGTATGTGATGTTCTACCTACAATATAAATTGAAATGTTTATGCCTAGTATCCTCTACACAAGAAAAAGGTCTTTTTAAATGTGTTATAAAGACACAATTTTGAAAACATAGGTATTTATAAATTTAATATTATTGGCTTAATTTAATTTAGAGGTGTGTGATATTTTTATTCACTTTTTAAAGCTTTTCCTACAGCTTTTACCTTCTTTAATTTCCCTAAAGCAAGGGTGAGAATTTATTTGCTACTGTGCTTCTTCATGAATACTGAGATTCTCAAATAAATGACAAAATTCCAAAAGTCAAAGAAAACACACTATATTGTAACAGTATATGAATAAGCACAAGAGTGTACTGTTAAGGAAGGACATACCATTTGCAGCTCAAAGAAAAAAATGCTATCTTGGTCTTGACTTTAAATTTCACTTATTTTCATACAATTTTTAGAAGTCATTTTGACATTGGAGAAAGATTTGGAAAGGATCTTTATAAAGGTTGCACTAATAAACATAAATGAATGGCAATCATATTATCTTGAAAGAATATTCAGAAAGGTTGTAGTTACCATATGTTAACTATCAAATATAAAATGAAACGAAGTTTACTATCATATCTAATCGTGGTATCAGGAGGGGCAGTTATGTCAGGACCCTAGACCTTAACAGGCAAAAAGCTCTGAATCAGAATAGTTTTTCCAGTCAGCTACACAATCTCTGGATTTTCTAGAAACAGTGATTTTGGAGGGAAAAAATCCAAGGAAGAGAGGAAATGAATTAGCAGATTTGATCTTGCACTGGTAGTTTTTTGGGACTTGAAACTCTGTCAAGCACATCATGCTGTCTACCCCTTAGTGAAGGACAAAGACACAATCTGAAGCTATATTATTTTATGCCAAAGCAGCAATGTCAAAATCCCTCCCTTGCTCCATTTTGTTGCAAAATTCACCGGAGACACCAAGCTCTCATAACTCTGCTGATTTTGAGAAGGAAAATCAGATTGTATTACTTCATACTCACCTTCATATGTAAAAATACATCTGTACACATATAGAGTAGGCTTGCACATAACGTGAGTTCATTTTACACGGTTTCAATTATAAGCTGGCTCCCAGAGCTTGCTCTGCTTGCGGTATCTGGTGCTATGGCTCTTACTACCTCATACTGCTCACACTATTTGCTGCTAGTGGCCTCTTTGCTCACTCTGCTTGTGGCATCTGGTGCTTCTGCCCAGATCTACCTCAAGCACCTCATGGTATCTGCTGCTGATAGCCTCCCTGCTTGCAGTACTCACTCTGCTTGTGGTGTGAGGTGCTGTTGGCTGGTGCTATCTCATGATGCTCACACTATTTCATGTTCAACTGCTTGGCTGTAGGTGGAGAAATGATCTTGCTATTGAATAATGGCCCTAGAGGGCAAGAGTGGTGAGGGTGGCAATCCAGATAAGCCAAAGAAAATCTGAAAAGTGCTTTCTTTAAGTAGAAAGTGAAAGTTCTGGATCTGACAAGGAAAGAAAACAAATCATGGAAGTTTTGCTATGGTACCTGAAACTGTAGCAGTTACTTCCAGAGTGCATGGTAAGTGCAGAGTTAAAATGCAAAGGGACTTAAATTTATGGGTGGAAGACATGAACAGAAAATGTGTTTCCATTGGTGGTAAGACATCGTGTCAGAAAATGCTGAGGCTGTACGAAGACTTCAGCAGGGCATACCCTACTATGAGTGACACCACACGATTTACTGCAAGCAAGTCATGGTTGCCCAGATTTAGAAACAGGCATTGACTGAGAAATGTCAACCTGACTGGAGAGGCTGCATCTGCCAATAAAGAAGCTGCTGCCACATTTCCAAAAAAGGTTCATTTCCAAAAGAGTTTGATTCAGGAGAAAGGATACTGTGATAGATGTTGCTGCTGTGATTAAGGAGTAACTGATTGTGCATGGGGCTGAGCCAGTGAGCAAGCAGGTCAACCTGCAAACATCCCCTGAACTGGAAGGTCAAACAGAGACAGAGTTGCCCCAGCCATCTCATGATGGAGAGGGAACCAGCAGTGATGTGGAGGAGTTGCAGCCAGCTATGCCCATCAGCCCTCAATCACACAGAAGGCTGAAATGGGCTGCTCAGAGGGAGGCTGCATAGACTAGGCTGAGGAAACAATAACAAGCAGCACCTGCTCACAGAGGCTGTTTAGGTCTGCCAGCGTGGCTGCTCCTTGCTTGCAACAGATTATTAGCAAGCCCTCACAACCTTCATGTCTCCTGCTCCCTGAAACCCTCTGGATGGAACTCTGCCTCCTGAATCTTTAGACTGGACCTTGACCTGGCTCAGCTTGTCTTTTCCTGGTGTTTGGTATATTCAGGCTCGCCCTGAAAGTATTCCTGACCTCCCTTGCTGGCTGCGGCATGGCAGGGAGAGACTCCTGACAGATACCATGCAAAACAGGTGTTCAATTGATATGAAACCAAACTCTTCTAGAAATAAAAATGGCCACTAGAACCTACACTCATAAAACAGTAAAGGCAGCACCAGGACATAAAGCATGGAAGGACAAATTAAGTCTAGTCCTATGTGGCAACTCTGCAAGGCGTATGATAAAGCCAGGCATGGTGTACAGGTTGAAGAATGCACATGCCCTTAAAAACAAAAACAAGCTTTATCTGCCCATGTTCTGGAAGCATAATAAGAAAGTGTGGGTGACAACCATCTTGTTTACTGAATGGTTTCAACAATGCTTCATTCTAGAAGTGAAAAAATATTTGTGCCAGAAAGAGTTGGAATTTAAAGTCCTATTAATAGTAGACATTGTGCCAGGCCATCCTGAATCTGTTTGCTATGAAAATGAAAATGTCAGTGCTGTCTTCTTACCTCACAGTACAGCCTCACTGATTCAGACACTTGACCAGAGCATTATCTGTTTTGTCAAGACCATGCACATTGAGTACATTGTGGCTGCACTTGATGTAGACCCTAACGTGGGTATAAAGCAGTGCTGGAAATTCTTCACAACTGGATGCAATAACATCCATCCAAACTGCAATGGATGAATTAAAAAGCAGAAATTGTAACTGCCCGCTGGAAGAACTTACGGAGTGACATGGTGGAGGAGTTTTGTGGACCCTGCCTTCCAATTAGGATGGATGGAAAAGTTAGAAGAATCATTGATGCAGCAAGACAACTTGATGGAGAAGGATTTTCAGACATGCTGAATGACGAAGTAGAGGCATGAGAAAGGGTTAACCAATGAGTAACTAGTGGAACTTGTTGAGCACTCTTCAGAAGAAGAGGAGGAGGAAGAGGAGGAAACAGAAGCAAAACCAGTCAGCAGGACATTAGAGAAGTTTGCCAAAGTCTTTCAAATGGCACTGGTATTAAAGGACAAAATTATGAAACACGCTCCTTGAATGGAATGCAGCGTTAATGTCACTTGTGATCACCTTACGATTACAACCTCTGCAACAACACTTTGATAAGCTAAAAAGAAACAAACAACAACTTCCTATTACAATGTTCTTCCAAAAGTTTTCAACAACTGAGGATCCTCAACCATCAACATCATCTGCTCCTGACAACCATCCACAACATCTGCTTCCAACATTGACATTGAACCACCCTGGCACTACAATCCAGGATCACCTTTTGATAACCTTCCTTCTGATGAACTCTTCTGATATATCAGAAGATAGTTTTTGGTGGTCATGATGCCTTCCTTGTTCATTTTAGTAAGAAAAAAAGGGTTCCACATTATATGTGAAAATCATATAATGTGAGGGGTCTCAGAATAGATCTGTCATATTATATGCTGGCCTATTGTATTTAAAATTGCATGGACGGTTAAGGTCTTTTATAGAAGTGTGGCATGTAGAGTGTACAAAGGGCAGAAAATAGGTTAAGAATACTGACAGCATTTAAGCATTACACACACACACACATTTGTCCCAGGGATATGGGAAGACAGATTGGTCAATATTCCATTCCTAGCATAAGCCGGCAGATTATGCTGAATGAATAGGCATGTTTCAAAGCCTGTGTGACTGAACTAAGGCAAGATAGTTCAATATTACAAAGGTGCGTTTCTGAGAGCCAAACTGTGGGAGGTGGAAAAACCAAAAGGTCCATGAGGGACAACTTTATGGTGCTTTAATCAAATAGTTTATCAGAAGATGGACTGCTGAAGGAGGGAAGGCTATTTTCTGCCAGTGGTTAAGACTTGCCACTTTTGGTTTATCTCATACATCACCTGACTGTGTTGATCTGACTGTTAAGGAGGCAACTGCATGAGTCCAGCATTCCCTGCTTTGCATACTTCCAAAAGAAAACTTGTATTATTTCAATTATGGTAGAGAACAAGCACAGCATGCATATTAAACACAGTGGACTCTCCTCTCACATACCCTCCATGCATAGAAATGTAAGGTCTTTCGTTCAAAGCATCCCATGCTATTAGAGTCAATGGATGCCGTTGGCATTGCTAGAGGTACCTGCATGTTGTGTCCATTAACTATAATGAGACACATAGTTTTCATTTTTTGCTTTACACAGGGGTTCCTGGAACTCTCGCATATATGGCAAGTGCACTGTACATCAGAGGCTAGGAGCCTATATAGCTATCAGACAGCATTCTTTTTGGATGGCACGCAAAACATTCTAAAACAACAAATATATCAGACAAGATGCTTGGATGTTAGAAAAAACACATGTAAAAGCCATTATGATTAAGTTTCTACAGTCTTCATCAGTATTATTTTATTGTATTATTTATTTACAACCCAACTTTTCCCCAAAGCTGAGATTCAAGGTGATTTACACAATAAAAAGAAATACAAATAAACCCAAGCAAAAAGTACAGAAAACATGTAAGTATTTTATGTGTAAAACGGTACCAAACTGTCAGTAGAATTCAAAACCTTCAAACCATTGAATTCAAACCATTTGAAACACCTCCATTTAAATGCAGAAGAGAAAAACAATACAAGAGAAATCCTTTTTTTATAAAAACAGTTCCCAAAGGCGTCTTGGAATAAATAAGACTTCATCTCTTACTAAAATAGTGGCAAGTGGGGAGCCAGCCTAGCCTCCCAAAGGAAGGGAGATCTATAGCTTAGGAGCAGCCATCAAGAAGACTCCTTCCCCCAGTCTCACTTGTCTGTGAAGGCAGTGGGACTGAAAAAAGCACCTTTGAAATTCTCAGAATTCATAGAGGCATATATGAGAAGATAGACATACTCCAGACCAAGGCTGTATAAGGGTTTCTCATTTGTATGGTGGTTTCCCAGAAGCCTGCCTACTGCAATTGGTGACCTCCTATCTGTCGGCGAGGCAAATCTTGCCCAGCTCTCTGTGGCCTACCACCAAAGACATGTTCTGTATTCGGAAGCAGCTAGTGTTGGGGAAAGTACAGCTCATCCAGTCCAGGTCATACATGTGTATCTCAGAAGGTTATCCAAGAACTAAAAGGAAGTATAGTAGCAAGGTCTCAGATGTCTGAAGTCAGTCACTAGAAGCAAGCAATCACTGTCTACAGAACCAAAGAGTAGGAAAGATAAGGCATATCACTTAAAGCATGTCCAAGGGTCAGGAATTCCAAGTAACCATGAGTGCACAAAAGCATCTATCAGTTTATCGAATAAGCTGTATGAAATAGGAACTTCTCACAGCTACTGGGGAATATATAACAACTTGACCTTGATATGCCACGTGGTTAACTGCTCAGTATTGAGTTTTTCTGCATGTTGTTTTTCTTGTTGCCATATTGCAAATGACAGGGCTGTCTCTGCAGCATCCATCAGTTCTGACTGAAGTGTGGGTGTAGGGTCCTCTTGTTGAAATCCTTCATCAGCTGCATCTGAACCAAGTGCCCTGGCTCTGGAAGGAAGCTTTCATCCAAATAGGTCTCCAGGTCCAACTACTCTGATTTGGATTCCACAGAGTGACTTATGGCAATACACTGAATATATTTATAAAATACTCTTACTTCCAAATTTGGAAGTGGGGTTCTGTATTACCTTATTTTAATGAGGCAGCATAAGTGTAATTATTTTGAATGAAATCCTAGAATGTGTAAGAGTTGCTCTTTATGCTTACCACAGCATTTGTCTTTTGAATTTTTCTCTTTTCTGCAAGTTGTAGAAGACACACACTGAAACCTGCACACAAAATTTGTTCCATAATATGCTTGTGCCTATGTGGGTAAGCCTTTTGATACATATGGGAATCTGTATCCCTATCTATGATTTATGTTTTTTTTAATTTGCTGCAAATGTGTATCGAACAAAAATAAAAATAATGCTGTTTCAGTAATCTTTTCTGTACATGGAATACTTGAAAAGAAAACTGTTAAGAGGAATAAGTGGGAGACAAACTATGTCTGTACTAATTCCAAAATCAATTATAAATGCTCAGGAAAAATGTAACAAAGAACGGATAGAGAAGAACTAACCCAGAGACAAATAAAGAAATGGAGCTCTGGAAATCTATTCATTCCTAGCATGGTGCTGATTGGAAAACTCTCTTAAAAAGTGTTTTATCTAAACCCTATTTCTTTCTTAGCAGAGGTTTCCTGAGAGATACATTTATTCATACCTGTTCAAAGAAACATAATGCGCAGACTGAGAAATATGTCCATTCTTTCACCAATATAGATTTAAACCCTCTAGCTATGAAACCAGGAGTGCTTTCCTCCAGCTCTAAATGAGGTGACTTCTAAAACACACTGGAAGCTTCAACTCTTCAGAATACCACAGCAGGAGTGTTGACAGGAGTTTGTTTCCCAAATTTTGTAATACTGATGCACAATCTTCATTTGTTCCCCTTTCTCAGATGCTCATCTTAAAACAATAGAAAGATCTGAGTGTTTCAGAAAGTTAATAGAGCCAAGAGACTAGACTATATCAAGGAGTAAGATCACTCAAGGTGTGATTCTCAAAGTGGTAACACCAGACTGAGAGGCATCAGTCCTTTTTAGAGAGTAATGGCTGTATCAGCAGCGCCAAAACACAATGTAACGAATATCTCTTAGGAATTTAAAGACCATGTAAAGAACAAATTTGCATTAGTAACCCAACTGACTGGGAACCAAAAGAACTGATGACCAAAACCAGAGAGATTTTCAAGAAACAATGAAAAAACCCTTTATCCATAGTCAAAAAGAAAGAGAAGTCTTGCTGGATAAGAACAGGTTGCTTACCTGTAACTGTGGTTCTTCGAGTGGTCATCTGTGCCATCATACACTAGGAGCTTTAGCGCCTGCGCGGTAGCGTTCGGAAACTTCTAGAGCTTGTTCGCTTGGCGGGAACCCCTCCCCCACGCCGGTACTGCGCATGCTCCTCCCGCCGAGCAACGGTCTCTCCTCAGTTCTGTCGTCCGCCGTAGAACCTACAGGGACCTGAGAAAGAGGGGAGGAAGGGCGGGTGTGTATGATGGCACAGATGACCACTCGAAGAACCACAGTTACAGGTAAGCAACCTGTTCTTCTTCTTCGTGGTCTCTGTGCCTTCATACACTAGGAGACTGTGTAGCTTACCGGTCGGACGGCGGGTCAGGTCCTACAGCACGGAAGCCAACACCTCACGTCCAAACCGGGCATCTCTGCGCGACCGGCAGTCGAGCCTGTAGTGGCGCACGAAGGTCGATGGTTGGGACCAGGTCGCCACACGGCAGAGTTCATGCAGGTCAACTCCTCGCAGGAGGGCCGCAGAAGTAGCCACCGCTCTGGTGGAGTGGGCTCGAAGCAGGACTGGCGGAGGCTTCCTCGCGAGCTCATACGCCAGTTGAATAGTCCTCACCACCCATTTGGAGAAGCGCTGGGTGGACACTTTGAGGCCCTTCCGACGTCGCCCATAGCAAACGAAGAGATGCGGCGTCTGTCGGAAGGAAGCAGTCCTGTCCATGTAGAAGGCCACGGCCCGACGCACGTCCAGGGAGTGGAGAGATCGCTCCAACGGTGTCGTCGGGTTCGGGAAGAAGGCAGGCAGGATGATGTCCTGGTTGAGATGGAAACTGGACACCACCTTAGGCAGGAACGAGATGTCAGGTCTCAGGACCACCTTGTCTCTGTGGAAGACCGTGAAGGGCTCATCGGATCAAAGAGCTGTGATCTCACCCGCTCTCCTCGCTGAGGTCACCGCTACCAAGAAGGCAGTTTTCATGGTGAGGAGCCTATCATCCGAGGTCGCCATCGGCTCGAAGGGCGGCTTTGTCAGCTGCGAGAGCACCAGTGAGAGGGACCACGGCGGTAGCGGCGGCGATACCGGCGGGTAGAGGTGATGAAGTCCTTTCAGGAACCGCTTAACGGTATCGTTCCTGAAGAAGGCCGAGGCAGCCGATCGTGGCGGTTGGTATGCCACGATCGCGGAAAGATACACCTTCAGGGATGGAAACGCCAGCCCCTGTTGCCGGAGGTGCAGGAGGAAGTGCAGGACGGTAGAGAGCCCCGCAGGCGATACCGGCTCACTCCTCTCGTTAGGGAAGGTCAGGAAGCGTCGCCACTTGTATTGATAGTTGCAACGGGTGGATTCCTTCCTGGCCGCGACGAGGACGGTACCGAGCACGGGATCGTCTAGTGCGATATCCTCCAGGCATGGAGGGCCAGGCGTGGCAGGTCCGGATGGAGGACTCGGCCGCCGGAGTGCGAGAGCAGGTCCGGTGTCGGTGGCAACCGGAGCAGGTCGTCTCGTGCGGCTTGTAGCAGGGTGCGAACCAATGTTGCCTCGGCCAGTACGGGGCTACCAGGATCGCGTCGGCTCGGTCGGCTCGGATCTTCGATATCGTCCGGCCGAGCAGCGGGAACGGCGGGAACGCGTAGAGGAGTTCCCCGGTCCACGGAAACTGGAAAGCGTCCCCGATGGAGGCACGATCGTGGCCCGCTCTGGAACAGAATCGGCGACACTTCGCGTTTTCCCTGGTCGCGAACAGGTCGATCGATGGTTCGCCCCAGCGGTCCCGAATCAGTCTGAACGCCTCTCCGGAGAGAGACCATTCGTGATGGGATGAGGTGTCCCTGCTGAGGGCGTCTGCCGTGGTGTTCTCCTGCCCGGCCAGGTGAACTGCCACGGGATGCGTATGCAGGCGAATGCACCATTCCCACAAGTCGAGCGCAATGTTGAGCAGGGTTGTGGAGTGAGTCCCTCCTTGTCTGTTGATGTAACAGACGGCGGTGGTATTGTCCGTCAGAACCAGGACCGTCCGCCCCGCTACGACGTGGCGGAACGCCCGTAGCGCTTTCAAGACGGCGAGTAGCTCCAGCGCGTTGATATGGAGAGCGGTCTCGTCGTCGGTCCATCTGTCGCGGACTCTGAGATCGCCGCAGTGGGCACCCCATCCATATAGGGAGGCGTCGGTCGTCACCGTCACCTTCGGTGTCGGCTGTTGGAAAGGCATCCCTGACATCAGATTGCGTCGCGACTGCCACCATCGGAGGGATGAGCGGACGTCTCCCGGCAGCTGCAGTCGGAGAGTCTGTTCGTCTCGCAGGGGGTCGAATATGCGGACGAACCAGTGTTGAAGAGGTCTCGCTCTCAGCCTGGCGAGATATGTCACAGCGGTCGTCGCAGCCATGTAGCCCAAGAGCTGCTGGACGCTTCTCGCAGATAACGTCGGGGCCGTTCGCGCATGAGCGGCGGCCCGGATCAGGGTTTGGGCTCGAGACTCTGGTAGGTACGCCCTGGCGGAGGTCGAGTCGAGCGTCGCCCCGATGAAGTCCAAGATCCTCGCCGGCTCGAGGTGGGACTTCTTCGGATTCACCCGTAGACCAAGGCGGGTCAGGAGTGACAACGTCATGTGGACGTCGTGGTAAAGTCTCTGTTTGCAGGACGCCACCAACAGCCAATCGTCGAGGTAAGGGAAGACAGAAGCACCCTTCGTCCGCAGGAAGGATACCACCGGGGCCATGCACTTGGTGAAGACCCTTGGGGCAGTCGAGAGTCCGAACGGCAGCACCTTGTACTGGTAACAGGTGTCGTCGACTGCGAAGCGGAGGTACCGTCTGTGCTGCGGGCGAATGGCGATATGGAAGTATGCGTCTCGGAGATCGATGGAGGCGAACCAGTCCCCTCGATGTAGGAAGGGCAGGATCGACGGTATCGTGACCATCTTGAACCTTTTGGGGCGGATGTAGTAGTTCACCCCTCTGAGGTCTAGGATCGGCCGGAGGGTACCGTCGGCTTTCGGTACCGTGAAGTACCTGGAGAAGAAGCCGGTGGTCTTGGCCTCTTGCGGGAGCTGCTCGATTGCCCCTTTCTGGAGGAGGGATTGGATCTCTTCCAGGAGGGCCGGACTCGACGGCGTGGAATAGTAAACGCCTCGAGGAGGAATATCGAGAAACTCGATGGCGTAGCCAAGACGGACGATGGAAAGCACCCAAGAGTCCGTAGTGACACACTGCCACTCCGCGAGATGTCGAGCAAGAGTCGGTCGGTCTCCGAGCGCTGATGGTAGGCTGAAGAGTGGGTATTGGTAGGTCCTGCCAGGCACGTCAAAACCGAGACTTTGTCTCGGAGGAGGACTTCTTGGACGAAGCCGGGCGTCGCCTAATCGTGCGTCTGGCCGATGAGTCGGAGGACGGTCTCGACTGTCCAGACTGGGCCGAACGCTGGAACGACGAGGTGGAAGATCGTCGCCAGGATGGGCGGAAGGTGGAGGCCCTGCGGGCTTGCGTGGTCGGCTGTAGCCCGATCTTCTTGGCGGTAAGTCTCGCCTTAACTAGATTGTCCAAAGCTTCGTCTGTGGACGAATTGAATAGGCCCTCACCGTCGAAGGGGAGATCTTCAATCCTCCTTCTGGTGTCCTCCTGGATGTCGGCCGGTCGCAGCCAAGCATGGCGGCGCAGGCCGACGGATCCCGCCATGACCCGGGAGGCAATCTCCACTGCGTGCCTGGAGGAGGCCATCTGCTGCCGAGCGATGGAGATGGCCTCGTTGAATATCACCGAGGAGGCTTGGCGGATGTCCTCCGGTACCGCCTCCATCGCCGGTTGAAGGCGATCGAGCACCTTTTTCAGGTATGCCGCGAGGCAAGCCTGAGTGTTGGACAGCCTGATCTGCAAGGAGGGGGCGGAATAGAACCTTCTTGCATAGGCGTCCAACTTCCTGCCCTCTTTGTCCGGCGGGGTGGTGTGTTGCCTGCCGGAGCCTTTCGTCTGTGCCGACTCGACCACCACAGAGTTCGGTGCAGGGTGATTAAAGAGATAACCGGCATTATCCTTCTGCACTCTGTAGAGGTGTTCCAACCGCTGCGGTATCGGCTGAGCCGAGGCCGGCCTATCCCAGGCGGCCTTCACCAGTCTGGATACCCGGGGCAAGAGAGGCAGCGGGGCCGTGGAAGGTCGCTTCTCCTCGAAGACAGAGAAGGCTGGATCGTCGTCCTCCGGCTCCGCATCGGCGATCTTAAGGCCGAGGGTAGTAGCCATGCGGAGCAGCATCGCAGAGAACTGGTGGACGTCCTCTGGAGCAGAATCTGGGATCGGGTCCCCGAATCCCAGGGGAGGAGACTCCTGGGAGGCCGCCTCAGACACCTCTGATTCCGCACTCGAGTCGTACGACTCTGAGGTCGGTGAGTCCTCTCGCCGCTCGCTTTCCGGCTCCTTCGCAGTCGCCACAGGTGTTGCCTTCCTAGGCTTCTCTGCAGCCGGGGCGGTGGTAGCAGCAGCGTCCCGCTTGGGCCGGCTGACTACCGACTTCACCTTCGTAGTGGTGACAGGGGTAGTCTGGCAGGCTGATGTCGTTGTAGCCCGCTCAGTCACCACCGACTCCGTAGGGCACGTCGCCGTTGCCGTGACCCTAGGAGGTGGCGATATCGCCCGATACCGAGGTGAAGGCTCCCTCGCCCTATGATATCGAGGAGAGGGAGAGCGGCTGAAGGAGCGGCGGTCCGACGGAGATCGGCTTCGGCGTCGACGGTACCGAGCCTCGTCCCCTCTAGGCGAGCGCGATTCGCGCTGTCGACGAGGTGACCAGGACCTCCGGAAGGTCTCCCAGCGACTCGGGCCACGATGGTACCGATCCCGGTACGATGGTGAATGTGACCGATAAGAGGCCGGGCGCTCTCTCCATTCAGATTCCCTCGCGTACCTGGCCACGTAGGACGCCGAGGTGTATCTGGAGGCAGACGAGCGAGGTTGTTCCTCTCTTGTCTCCCTAGGAGGCGGCGAGGCCACCGGACGCTCGGAAGAGCGGGACCGGGACCGGAAGGAGGTCGAACGCCGCTCCGGAGAAGCAGAGGGCTCTCTCTGCTGCAGGTCGGCCGACCTGCGACGGCTAGGAGGGCGGTGGCGCTCCTCCACCAGGGTTGGAGGGTCTGCCACAGGCGAGTCCGGGCGCTGTTGGGGAACGTCCTCGATCTCATCCTCCGAGAGATCGACGGACTCGCCTCGCCCTTTGGAAGGCTGCTGAGTAGGAGGAGGAGTAGGAGGTTGAACGTCCCCAGCCGGGGAGCGCTTCTTCTCCTTCTTCTTCTTCTTCTTCTCCTTCTCCTTGCCCTTGCCTCCGTCCGGAGCAGGGCGCTTTTTAGCAGGCGTCTCCGTCAGGGGAGCCTCAGCCTTCCTCGCCGTCGAGGATCCTTTTGCTGACTTGGCAGCCGCCGACAGCTTCGGGATCCTCGGTAACGCCGAGATCGGCGTTTTCGCCGGTACCGAGCCCGATACCGACGAGGTGGACGGAACGGCAGCCGCCGATACCGTCGATGGCGTGGTCGTCTTCTTGTCGGCCATCTTGGAAGTGGAGGTCTCGTCTATCGCCCGCAGAGACTGTTCCCAACAATAAGACTTGAGTCTCGCGGACCGGTTGCGGAGAGTTTGGGGAGTAAAATCCCGGCAAATTGGGCAAGTCCGGATGTTGTGGGACTCACCCAAACAGAAGAGACACTCCCTGTGGCTGTCGTTGAGGGCAACCTTGCGCCCGCAGGACACGCACTTCTTAAAGAGCGCGGACATAAGACGAAGAACGCCAAACAGCGAAAATCCGAAAAGACCAAAGCCGAAGGGGAAGTCCGAAAGAGAGGTCAGAGACAGTCCAAAATTCGTAAAACCGTGAAAACAGCAAGCCAAGCACAAAAGTGAGAGGAACAAACTAAAGAACCTTCCGTACGCGACGGCGGACGAGAAAGAACTGAGGAGAGACCGTTGCTCGGCGGGAGGAGCATGCGCAGTACCGGCGTGGGGGAGGGGTTCCCGCCAAGCGAACAAGCTCTAGAAGTTTCCGAACGCTACCGCGCAGGCGCTAAAGCTCCTAGTGTATGAAGGCACAGAGACCACGAAGAAGAACTGGTGAAACTCTTCACATATTTCAGGCAGATGAGAAGCAAACATATCTGGTGACAGTAATAGGATCAGAATCCTGAATATAACTGTTTAGCAACCTGTGGTATAGTGGTTAGAGCACTGGGCTACAACCCTGGAGACCAGGATTCAATTTCCCACTCAGCCATGGAAGCCCACTGCGTGACCTTGTGTATATCACAAGCTCTTAGCCTCAGAAAACCCTGTGATAGATTCACCTCAGAGTCGCCATAAATCAGAAATGACTTGAAGGCACACAACAACAAAAAATGTAGAAGAAAAGAAAATTATTACAATCATGGGCTGGTGATGACATGGCTCATTAGAAAAGACGGATAATGCTCAGTAAAGTGGAAGGCAGTGAGGAAAGTGAAAGACCACATTACAGGTGGTTAGACTCAATTAAGCAAGCTATGTCCTTGAGTGTGCAAGAGCTGAGCAGGACTGTTAGTAACAGAGTCTCCCTTAGAGATCTCTCATTCATAGGTCCCATTCAACTTGATGACACGTAACAACAATTTTCATTTGTATAGGTTTATTTTTACTTTTAAAATTTTAAATGGTTTGGTGGCTGGTATTTAAAAATCTGCCACCTTCTCTAAGAAGATACATGTATCCTAGGAATTAAAACAGTGGTCCAGCTCTGTATCTAACTACTATCTGATACGAGGATGAGGGAGCCTTTTCGACGGTGGTGCCAAAGAATTCAGTTGGTGCCTTCCCTGCTCACTTTTACGTTTCTGAATCAAGACATTACACTTTTTGTCAGGTTGTGACTGAAGTTTTGGGCTTCCCTTAAGTGTCTCTTGTTGATATTACTGCTTCTGTTTTATGGATTTTTGCCTTGCTTTGGTGTGTTGGCTGTTAGTTCCTTAATTTATATTCTAGATTTTTTTATTGATAGCTGTCATGAAAGTGTTTATGGACAGAAAATTAGGTTAAGAACAGTAAACTGGAAACAATCTATATTTCTTCAAACATAGTAATTTGTCACATAAAATATCAGTAGTTGCCTGTTAATTATTAGATATTAGTAAACCTGCGGTTTCTTTGATTTGTGCAGTCTTTTACAAAAGGAATCTACTTAATGGGGATGTCTATTGTGCATTTTTAACAGAGTTTCATATTCTTATGGCCAGAGTCCATGGAAAAACAAAGGACATACCAGGTTATTGTGTATTTGTGTATATAAATTCGTCTTTTAAATTACCAAGTAACTAACATCTCTGAATAAGCAGGACACTGCAGCAGTTAAACAGAATTTTAAGGTTCTTTGGCCCCCTTTCCAAAATGAGGTTGAACACACGTGGTATGCAACTCAGAGGAATGGCACTAGGAAGCAAGCCACCGAATAATAGACATAACAGCTGCTTTCATCAGAGACGCAGTATCAGTACAACAAGCATTGAGTAATATCTCAGTAAAGCATGGTCAAAGAAGAAATAACTTTATCTTCGTTTTTCAGAAGCTGTCCTGCTTATGTAAAAGCCACTTCATCTTGAATAAACTTATAACAATGCAATACAAACCTTTTATTCTAACCATTACAATGCACCAAACGGTTGTATATTGCATTCTGATCAGAACATAGGAACAGTTTCTTTAGCCATACAACATCTGGAAAATTTCCATTCTCCTTTAGCTGGTGGCCATGAAAAATTACCTTAAGTTAAGGTGCTTTCAAGAGAGAGGTCAACAGAGAAAACAGCCTGACCAGTTCAAGGAATATTATCTAGAATGCTACACAAAATTAAAATTGTTGGAAATCACTGATGATATTTTTTTTTTCTTTTTAGAAAGAAGATGTAAAGTAACAGATGCTTACTGCTATCTACACAAAAATAAAAAACTGGAAGGATCCAAAGATAATCGTATGGCTTCAGCTTTAATAAATTATGGCCATTTCCACATTAGCATTTTAAAATGGTGCAGAGCAACCTCCAACGGAGGTCTTCTGCACCATAGCATGGACTGGTGTGGACTACTTTTTGTAGTTCCACACCTCAATCCACGCAGGAGCGACCGGAGCTGGTCGCGCAGTGTGGTTTTTAAAAACCTCTTTTCAGAGGATTTTAAAAACCAGGGAGTGCGTAACCCCGTGCTGCTCCATCGTCCAGCTTAGAAGCAGATTTGCAGACGCGCGCAAGTGTGTGCCTGCAGATCTGCCGAGGGCGGGCTTCCAGCTGGCGAGCTTCTCCGGTTGGTGGACAGCCTCCACCTACTGGAAGCCGCCATTTGGGATGCCGGAGGACTGTGGAGCAGCAAGCTCGCGCTGCTCCGTGTGGCGACGGACTCACCCAGCTGCTGCTAAGCTCTTTTTTTGGGCGTTTTCGCCTGTTCCCCCCCCCACATGTGGGAAGGGCCTATATTTAATTTGCCGGGGATTATTAGGTATTTACAGTATGTTCTAGCAGAAGTACTCTAAAAAAGTCAGCCCTGAAGGCCAAAATAACACTGCATGAAGTGAGGGAGGAGTTCCTATTTTATTATCATCATCATCATCATTAGTGTTGTTAGATCCAAAAGAAGATAGTCTGTACTTCTTTACTGGATAAGCGATTTAACTGCTAATATTCTTACAATTAGCTTTTCTTTTGCAAAATTAAACCACGTAATCCAGTTTTTATAAAAGTTTGCTACAGGTGTTACTGGGGAATACGTGAATTTGCTTTCCTTCCTTTCTTTACCATTTCCTTCTCCAGTCTGTATTCTGAATGCATGCTGCCTTGTGGGAGACATCAGGAATATAAAACATGAGACAAATTATAACTGGCAAGCATTCAACAGCAACAATCAAAACCAGTATTTGCAGGGAAGACAAGAATTACTTTCTTTATTCCTGAAATATTGCTATGGAATAATTAAAGCTAGTGAACAAATAAATAAGGAATATAAACCTACAATTCTTTTAGACTGCCAGATCTTCCTCCACTGGACCATTAACAACCTCTGAGTAATTTTTACAGCTTTTACAAACACATCAGAAAAAAAAAAGTTACATTTCAGTGAAAATACCATCAAGTAATATCACTGAAAACCCAAATTAAACAGGAAAAAAAAAACCTCTTAAAATTAGAGCAAGCCTGTTGCTTTTAATGATGTGCAAGATTAAAGTGTTGCTGCTTGTTCATAAAAGGACATTAGAAAAGTTTTAGTGTAACAAACATTTTATTTATTTCACTGGCATACTCTCTTTGATGGAACTCAGAGCAGCATATGTGGTAGAGGAGGGCAACTTTTCTGCCACAATCCATAACTGATAGGGAACATGGGGAAACAATTTCACAACATTTTTGCACCCCCAGCTAGTTCAGGTCTGAGGAGGATTCCTTCTTTTAATAAAGAAGTAAAGGGGTTCACTTCCTGATTTAAAAGTCCTCTCTCTTGGAACTAAACCGTTGTGGAGTGCAGGGCCCCTACATGCCCTGGGGCAGTGCTACTCAAAATGCTGGTCCCTCCAGTTCACAGAGAGTTTCAAAGAAAGAAATAGTTGCAACCAAAGGGAAGAGACATGGCTTCCGGGGGGGGGATGTTATCCCCTCCCCCCACAATAGATAGACTGAGAAGCACTGCCCCAGGGAATGGGGACATTTTAGGAAAAAAAGAAAAAAATGTATTTCCAAGAAAAAGTTCTGGGGTGCTGAAATGCTCTTTGAAGAAACTTGAAACAGTATATATGGCAGAGGTAGGCAAGTACCAAAGGTGATGGGGAACTCAATTAGCCCTACAAGCAATTTTAGAGACCGTACCCTCATGGCACATCCCCAATCTCATATATTTTTTCTCCACATATACTGGGTAATCGTTCTTTCTTTGGTAATAACCGGTTCCCAAGGGAAGGGAAGCATGTATGTATGTATATAATGCAGGAGAGCCAGCATGGTGCAGTGATCTGGACTACTACTACCCTGGAGACCAAAGTTCAATTCCCTGCTCAGCCATGGAAACCCACTGGGTGACCTTGGGCACATCACATACTCTCAGCTCCAGAAAACCACATGGTAAGTTCTCAGGGTTGCCATAAATCAGAAACGACTTGAAGGAACACAACAACAACAATATCTATACAGATCCCTCTCTAATTGATATGATAGTCAAAAATAGTCTTTTATCAGATTGGGTCACAATTATTATGTCCCTTGTAAAATCACTCAAAATGCAATCACACACTGTTTTAAAATTAAAATAAAATAATAAAATGAATATTTTTTATTCTTTCTGTCATACAGTACTGCAGCTCCATAGGAAGTAGAAAATATATAAGTTTATCAGCAAAGGAAGTTTGAATGTTGGTACTAAACACAAAGCCCAGCTGTCTCAGTAAAATTAATAATAACTACTGTATAGCCTTTTTGTACTAGACTCAGTCGAAGTGACATCTCTTAACAGTTCATTGTTTGATTCAAATTAACAGAGTGACCTGAAAGGCAGAATTAGGCAGTGGCTCCAACTTCAGTTTCTATCAGGGTACAAGAATAACACAATATTTTTCTTCAGGTTGTAACAAAATAGACTATTATGCTGGGGTGCAGTTCATAATGAGGTGTTTCAAATAATAAAGTTGTTGGTCACTGTACTGGAAGGCCCCCAGAAGACCAAGAATGTTCCAAGGAGAGCTCCAAAAATAGTTGTTTCCCAATAATAACCTCTATTTTAAATATATTCTACCAAGTTACAGCTCTGTATTTTCTGCAGAGATTTTTCTTTCTTTCTTTAATGTACAATGGTGCATTTCAGACTCTGGAATAGTCTGTACATAAAGGCAAAGGAACTAACACTATATCATATGTGATGATAGAAAAGCAGTGAAAGCACCGACAGAAAAGACAAAGTAAATGCCAACTGATCTGTTGGTTTTTTAAAAAAAGGTTATTTTCAAAGTGTTGAAGATTAGTTCAGGTTCTCTTGCCTAAACCAATACTCCCTATGGGCATTTCCTAAGTTTCTCAGGATTACATGTCAATATGCTTTTCTTCTTAATACTTAGTTCATAAAATCAAATAAGTGTGCAACCTACAACATATTATACCACTCCACAGGGTTAGGAAATATGTGAACATTGCTGGAATCCAGAGATTTCTGGAAACCAGACTTCCTAGCAGGATTTACCACTAAAACAGTACCCTTCTCATTTGCATTGTGGACTGCTATTTAAACTCCTTGAATCAAACAAGTAACTTTCAACAGATTGGAGAAAATCTGTAAAAGCCCTGCACAGTCTGTGATCCTTCACACAAAGCAATGGCCAACAGTGACATCTGGTAGTCCCCAACAGCTTGATAAACCCAAGTTATTTTGCTGCTTTCTGAGAAATACAGAAACAGGGTGCTTTTCAAGCTCCAGAACAGGATGAACATCAGTCAGTCAGGCCAATAAACCACTTGCTTAACAGTGATTACCACCGTGCCTGTACTGAATTTCACTTTTACCAGCCCTCATCCAGTCCATTATTGTACCCAAATACTGATTCTGAATACCCACTCTTCAACCAGGATTGCATAAAAAGGAGAGACAGAATTTAATCCACATACTAATGACATCATAGCCTACTTCTTTGGATAACCTCTACAAGGAAACGACACTTATCTGAAACTCTGAAGAGCTGTGGTCAGTCAGTGTAGACAATACTGACTTATATGGCCAAAAGTTCTGAGGAGCTTCCTGTGTTCCCAAGTAGACTATTTCACTAAGAGAGACCAAGTAATAGGGACTTGTTGAGATGATACCTTCAATTCCTCACTGCCTATTGCCTTCATTGATTTATCTATCTTTAACGTGTTCCATTTACTTGCTTAATCAGTATGTCTCAGTTTATGTTTCCACAAGCAAATCTCACTCATACAATGTGGAATGTGTCAACTGACAGCTGTTTTACCACACTAGGTTGATAATATTTCTGGTGTAAAACATTGAAGAAGCATTTTCATTGTCATTCACCATACTATATCAAAACTGAACCTCTGAGAATGACTCACAATATTATTTCACTTGAAACTGTAGTTAGCAAATGTCCACAGTAATTTCAACAAAACCGTCTTTGCTTGCAGAGAAATCACTTTACACTAACAGTGCCAAAAGATCACCAACAGATCCATCCTTTTACCTGATGCCTGCATTGTATCTCTTAAGTTTGACGGTGGTTGTCATCACCTGCTGCACTCCTTAGCTATATGACTAGTATTTACACATCTTTGTACTCAGAGAAACACTAAGCAGACATGATTCCACAGGAAACTTAAGAGATATGTTTTCATTTCAGTATTCTACAGCTCTCCTGTTTACTGCTTTGGATCTTATTATTGGTCCTCCAATTTCATATATGGGACATATAAAAAAGAAATTTTAAATTTTGTCCTATTATTTCAATTTCAGTTTTGTTGACAACCAAAAGGATGCTGAAAAAAGTTTTGTTTATTGCTGCTAATTACCATCAAGTTATTTTTGACTTACAGAGAACCAACAAATGAGAGATCTCAATGTCACTGTCACCAACAGCGCTGCTCAGGCCCTGCAAATTCAGGGCTGTGGCTTCCATGATTGATTCTATTCACCTGTAATGCAGTCTTCATCTTTTTTTTACTGTCTTCCACTTTACCAAACATTGTATTGTCTAATGAATCATGTCATCATGATATGTCCAAAGTACAATAATCTCAATTTGGTCACTTTGGCTTCTAGGGAGAGTTCAAGTTTGATCTGCTCTATGATCCATTTATTGGTCATTTTGACATGCCATATTATTTGTAACTCTCCTCCAGTATGATATTCCAAATGAGATTATTCTTTTCCTGTCAGTTTTCTTCATGCCTAGCTTTGACAAACATACATCAGAAATTGGAGATACAGTGGCATGGATGATACTGACTTTTGGATATATATATAAATATATATATATAAATAGATAGATAGATAGATAGATAGATAGATAGATAGATAGACAGATATACATATACATACACACATACATATACATACATATACATACATATACATACATACACACACCTTTATACTTCACAATCTCATTTATTCCTTCATAGTTGCGCTTTCAAGTACTAACCTCCTTCTGATTTCTTGACTATAATTTCCAGTTTCATTTATGACTGAACCAGTGTGTAGCAAGTCTTTGACTGTTTCAGTGTTTTCATCATGCTCTTTCATTATTTTTGTTTTTTAAATATTCATCTCTAACTATGGTTTTGTACTTTCTTCCTTGACTTTTTCTTCAACAGTTGTTCCAAGTCCATTAGCAGTATGGTTGATATCTGTATATCTAAAATTGTTGATGATTCTCCCTCCAATTTTCATGCCTCCTTCCACCAGTTCAGTATGGTCAGTATGTTCAATATGATATGGTCTGTGCATACATTAAGCAGATAGGTACAAAATGCAGCCTTGCCTGACCCTTTTACCAATTGGAAACCATTATGTTTGTGCATATTCTCTCCTGACAGTGTCCTCTTGTCCTGAGCACAAGTTTTGCATCAGGACAATCAAAAACTGTTGTACATCCAATTTTTTTAGAGCAATCCCTAGTCTGTATACTCACGAGCAATCAATCAAAGCCTTTGCGATAATCTATAAAGCACAGGTTGATTTTCTTCTGAAATTCTTTGTTGCATGACACTAGCCATCATATATTTGCAACATGATTCCTAGTGCCTCTTCTCTTTCTGCCATTTCTCACTAATGGCAAAAATCTTTATTGTAAATTTTTGAGCACCACTGCTTGCTTGTGAGATTAATGAAATGGTCCAATGGTTACTCTAATCCCTCGTAACCCCTTCTTGGGGAACGAAATGTATATTGAACATTTCCAGCCTTTGGCACATTGTTTTATTTCCCATATTTGTTGACAGATTTTAGTTGAAATTTGAATGGATTCTGTCTTTGTAGCTCGAAACAGCTCTATTGGTATGCCTTCAAAGCCTCTGAATTATCCCATTTATTCAATATCCCTTGTTACCAGAAACATTCACCTTGGAAAAGAGAAAATTTATGCATTTTCTTCTTTGTAAACATATTTCCCCTCTAGTGGTATGACATTGGCTACATATGCCTAAGAAAATAAACTGATCACAATATTATGATCAGTGAAAGAGTATTTGCTCATTATTTTTACCTGGCATCAACATTATTAATTCTTTACAATTACTTGTACTTTAAAATCATAAAAATAATTAATTATTTCAATTCCAAGAACTAGTAGAAAGATGTTAAACAGCAAGACATTAATGTGCTGATCCAAAACGTACTTAGAGGAGGAGATCTGCACATGCCAGCTAAATTCCTATTATTATTATTATTATTATTATTATTATTATTATTATTATTATTACCATCATTAAGAAAAAAGAACAAAACATTACAAAATAAAATAAAAATACCACGTGAATAACATAAATGTGAAAAAGAGAAAAATCACAACACAATAGCTTACATTACCATTTCTCTCCAGATCCTTTATCATCATATACTTATTCAACACATTATATATATTGATTATATATTTTTTATTTCATGTATCTAAATCTCATTCTCCTTGTACTTATTATTACTATAATAATTTCATTCTTAAATCTATTCTTTTCAACTATATTTAACCTGTTGCTAATACTGTACATGATCTTGTTATTAACCATAAACTCTAACCCTATATGTGAACCTATTCCCAGAGCCAATTATATTTCAGCTTACTCTGCTTTCCAAAATTGTAATTCTTCTTGTGGAGGTGTGACACTTCCCTCTTTTGCTAAAGCCTTTTCTGCAAATATTTTCCATATTACTTCAAAGTCATTCCTTTTCATTATCCCTTTTTTAACCTTGATTTGACATGTTAACTTAATTAATCACAATTTTCCACACTTCTTTATACCAATCCTTTATCTGAAAGTCTTCTTGAATTTTCCATTTTCTCAATATATTTCTTCATAACTGCTTTGCTGCAGTTAATAAATTTGTAATTAACGCCTTCATTGTCTGGGTACAATTAACCTGGTCAAATATAGATAATAACACTATACTCATATATATTTGTAAATCAGTTCCTGTTATCTCTTTTATCTCTTTAAACACCATTTGCCAAAATTTCTGTACATCTTCACAATTCCACCACATATGGATATATGTGCCAATCTCTTAGCAACCCCTTCAACATAACCTTGAATGATTCTTGTCTATGTGGTTTAACCTTACTGGTGTTAGGTACCATCTCCAAACATGCCAGCTAAATTCCACAGTCCATACAACAAGTCCAAGACTTCCAACAGGATTTTAAAATAATTAAGTACCCATGGCTGTTCTTTTTTGAATTACTCATCTTTTAAAATGTTGTTATTGTTTTTTTAAGGTTCGTGTTCCTTCACCACCTAATATCTGGCAGATGCAATACCAACTTAGCAATGAGATTTTTCTCATGAAACAAATAAGTATCTTTGCATCACACAGACTTCTTATTCAGCAAGCCACCCCTTCCCCCCTTTTACACAGGCAAATATAAATACGCAAGAGATATAACACATCAGAAGAGATTAAATATCAAACTATTTTAATTGCAATGTATATAGACTGGCACTTACATCAAATAGTTGACACTTGCACGGATGAAGGCTAGTGCTTAGTTCCAACAATGTGCTCTTACATAATATTATATGATACCTATAGGAATAAGATGTCTTTAGAAATATAATTTGCTTCTATCACAAATCCTGAGATACAAGCAAAAATAGGATACAAGCTAAAAATGTTCCAAAACCTGTTATCAGCAAATATGGTAACATTAGCAATATCTAGCTCTGAGGTATAGTATGTCTGGCCTTACCAGGAAATCAACTACATGCATAGGATATCATAGAGATAGGACAGAACTGTTCCAGCAAAACACAGCATTTTGATTCACTGAAACCTAAACCCTTTCAAATAGGTCTGACTTTCTCTCATAAAATGTGGTGTTGTTTTGTTTTTCAGAAACATATGTAAGACAACTGTCAAAAGGAAACAGGCCATTAGAAATTATTAATATGCAAGTGACTCCCTAACCGTCATTTGTCAAGCTTTAAAGACCAGCCTTTGAGACTTTACAAAGACAGTTCTCTGTAGCCCTCAGGATGTGGTAGGAGAAAAACACTTGTATGAATTTAGTGAGTCTCTCTCACTGTCTGTCTCTCTCTCTCTCTCTTTTGTGCATATATATACATATGTATGTATGTATGTATGTGTGTGTGTGTGTATGGTTAAATGACCCAAAGTTAATCACTATTATAATACTGAGTTACCTGTAAATATACTAGAGTTATCATATACTAAAAGGCAAAAAAGAAGATGCATCAATCAACTGGCTACTTCAAATCACAACCTGTCACAACCTGTTATGATGATATTTAAAGTGAAATATCCTACTATATCTGCTGTGATAGTTGCTACTACAAATAATCCTAGTCTAATACTCACTGTAATAATAATTCCTACCTGCCTATCCCTATGGATCAAGGGAGGGAACAACCGATTAAAATACAGCAATAAATAGACAGACAATCCAGTTAAAAACATGAACACCAATTAAAAATATATAATCATTAACATGGTCAAAAAAGCATACATGCTAAAAAACAAATGATTATTTAAAAACTCACAATTAAAAGCCATCTAGGTAGGCCTGTCAGAAGAGATTGGTCTTTAGTGCTGTTTTAAATGCAGACAGTGTATTCAGCATCAAATCTTTTCCATCAGATCACTCCACAACTTGGGGGCAGCTGGTGAAAAAGTTCACTAGTTAACAATTGCTGCCTGGTCCTGGCTGACCAGACACAAACCATGTCTTAACCTTCATTTTGTTTATAAATGGCAACAAATTCCCCTTCTCACTCCTCCTTTCTTGTCTCTTTAGATAACTGCCTCACCCACTCCACCAACTTCTCCTCTCCCATTACGCTCACAGCATCGGAGGCTCCCTCAGCCCCCTCACTCAGCTAGCTTGCCTTCCCTATGTGGGTCCATCTCCCTTCTCTCCCTCACCCCTGTGTCACTGTCCCTTTTTCCCTGAGCAGTCCATTTGGCTGTCCTCATTTCTCCTAGCAGAGCTCTTCATTGAGCTGGCAAGACAACGATGAGGAAGCAGCATCAGTGAGCAGGTGCAGAACCAGCAGTGGACATTTTTAAAATCCCTGCGCATTTTAAAAAATCTGTCTGGACAGAAATGTTAGTTCTCAAAAGAGAACTTCAGGGAAAAGGAGTATATATGGTAACCTTAAATTATCCCACTGTCCTGTAGCAATTCATTTATGAAACTAATTTCTGCTGAAGTGCCTTCTGGAGCAGTGTGTGAGGGGGCTTTTCCGAGGCAGCACCATGTATCTGGAGTTCCCTGACCCAAGAAGGTACATCCTCTTCTTCATGTTGCTGTTGTTGTTGTTAATTTATATGTCTCTGTCAATATACATGGCACTTGACAGAATAAAACAATACAAGAGTTAGAGCCCTGCCAAAATCACACAATCTAATTTAAGAAGAGGGGGGAATGTTTGCTGTTGCTAGAATTTTCCCTCTCCCAACAAGACTTTGATTTTACCACTGTTTAAATTATTATGTGTTGTTTCCAACATTCTTCTTCTTTTTAATGCTGTTTTCAGTTTATTATTGGTATGTGCCTTGTTTATCACCAGATCACTGTTAGACTTTCTGTTTTTGTTAGCTGCTTTGAGTATTTTCTCTGGAGGAGAAAAGCAAGTTAGAAATTTTACTATAAATAAAAACCAGAATCACTGTATAATTCTTCCACAATCATTCTCCCCACTGCCTTGAATTGTATGCTTGCCCAGATGTATGTGGCAACAGTAATAATGTCCACCAGACTTTTTGCATCAAACCTTCTTTCTGTCTTTCCCTCTAGTTATGTTCAGTTTGAGCCCAGGTTAATTTTGCACTGAAACTATTGTCTCCACCCTAAACCTTGAAACAGCTCCTTATCACTACAACACTCTCATTACTTCTTCATAAAATTACCCTGTAAGATCTTTGGGGGCAAGAACCATATGTTCTAACATAATGAAGTGCTTGGTGCTCACCGCATGTTGACAGTATTAAAACCCAGTATGACCTCTAGTAATGCTGCACTAATATCTACAGAACAAAATCTGGAATAAGGCTTGCAATTACTGTACTTTAATAAGCAATAAGACACCCCCAAGAGTTTTGCAAAATATATTCTAATGTTTCTGCCCCAAACATTTTCCAATCACTGCTTGAGAGCACTAGGAGACTTCATTGTGTGTTGAAAGATATATGCCAAGTTCAATACCTGTAATCATAACTAAATTTCAAGTCTTTGGCAATAGATGCTGAAGGGGTGCAATTTGGACAGGAATTGCATCATCTTTCTCTGTTTGAGTTTTAATATCTGCCCATTAAACATAAAATATTTTATAAACCCTCAAAGCAAACACCATGAACTGATGGCTGAGTTTGCCAAACTCTTGCAGAATGAACTTCCACTCATTTGATTAAGACATTTTGTAAGGGAGGGGGAACTTCATGGACACTGTCTCAGAAAATTGAAGCTCAAGTTTTAATACCTTACTGAAATTTCAGGTATTTCCTAAGAAGAAAGTTCTGAAAGGATGGATAATCTATACCTGAAAAAGCACAGGTTCTATTTTGATCTGCATAGTCTAAAATTAATTAATCCTAGCTATAAAACAAGTGAGTGGTACCATAGTCTGATAAGACTTGAAATGGATACAAGCAGCTGTAAAAGGATTTGTAATTTTTCTCTCTTCTCTGTTTTGGATAACTTAAGCATCTGGCTTGGTCAGTGTACAAATTGATTTCTGCATGGTTTTATTTTCCATAATTTCCTTTCATAATATGGACTATAAATTGACTAAATAAATAAACAAACAGTGTGCAAAACTCAGCTTCAAACCCACATTATAGAAGAAATTAACAGTAACTTGCCTAAGAAAGCTTTTACAAAAGAAAAGATCATGAAACACTCTGGAAATTTAACGATGCCAAGACTTCCGGTCTTCATGGCTCCGAGAGCGGCATTGGAGTGATGACCGTGTGTCACCGTTTGCCGTCATTAGCAGTTTTGCTGGAGGATTTTCCAGCCGACTACCCCCCCCCCAGTAAAGGGGTTGCTGAGAGGGCTCGCCGGGGATCCCAAGCAATCAAGCTTTACCCGATCGCAGATCGGGGAAGCGGACAAGAGTGTGGGGATCGAAGAGCGTCCACAGCTGCTTCTGACTGCTGAACTCAGCCAGCAAGATCGTCACCAAAGACCTTTTTAAAAATAGCGTACTTTAAACGTGGACAAAGAAGAAGTATTACTCATCTTTTGAAGGTGCGTACCTCTAAGGAATTGGACCACCAGCAAATCTGCTATGAAATTTAACAACACCACGCTGTTTTGAGAACATGGAGACAGATTCGGCTGGTGGTCATGCAGGGGGACACTAAATTTGTTTAGAACAATCCTCGGTAAACCCTGGGTTGGAGCTCGCTGAAATAATTTAATTGTGCTTGAACATTAAAAACATACAAAAGCGGGCACTTACTGTGCAAACTAGGATAGTGACTTTAGGAAGAGTTTTCTTCTTGGATAAGAACTTGCCTTTCTCTGGGGACAAATCTGAGCTTGCAAAATACGAGTGAATGGCGGACAAGACAGACAGGACAGTTAGAATCATACCCTCACTGAGACTGCTTTGTTTTGTGACTATTGAAGTTAAACTGGGATATACTGTACTGGTATCGTGATATCAAAATAAGATTCCTTTTGGATTACTTTTGGCTGTGCGGATTATAAGTGTTAAAAATATAAACAGTAATAAATATTGGACTCGTGGAGGAACGGATTTGAAGCTTTCTGGATTAGGCTTGAGCTCGCTGGTGGAGCTCGCGGAGCTCACTGAAGAATCGATTTTTATTCTTTTTCAATGCCAGGAAGACAAACATCGGGGGGGGAGAGAGAAGAAAAGAAAAATAAAAAATAAATAAATACGGGAGGAGTAAGAGACGGACTTTGGGTAAATTCAGTGAAGGGGGGAAACGGGGGAGGGAGAAGGAAGAAGGAAGAAACTGATTACTCATTTGTTGAGCTTTGTTAAGTTTCATGATTATATAGTTAAGGGAAAGTATTGCATGTAATCTATTCTACTTGTAGAGATCATGCATATATATTAACAGCAAAAGGAACAATATATATTTAAATCAGTTAAAGGGAGCGAGAAAGCGTCACATTGAGGAAGGGGGGAAAAGGAGGAGGGAAGGAAGATTATTGGTGGTTTAATATGTGCTAGAAATTACTCTTAAGAGGTTGAAAAATTTAAAAGAGGGGATTTTTCAAGACAACATACTTTGGGTTCGCAGAACTTTCTGGGAAAAGGGGAAGAGAAGGGGAAATTTGTTGTATTCATTTTGTTAATAATACTGATAATACTGATAAGTGTTATGTTTGCAAGGTGAAATTGAAGACATAAAACTGCCACAGCTGCAGCATTTGATATTAATGGAGGAAGAGGAAGAAAAATAGCTTAAATCTGCCACCTAGTGTTGTAACTTACAAATTATATTGCAACTGTTAAATTATAAGAAATCAGATTTAGAATGGCAGCTTCTACAACAAAAAGGAAAGCGACTATACAAGCAGAAGCAAAATTATCACAAATAGCGACAGGAAGAAGAGGATCAGTTGAAATGCCTACTACATCAGTCAACCCCGCGTCTACTCAACCTGATTTATCTGTTTTATTACAAGAACTTAAAAATTTGAGACAAGATATAAAACAGGAAATCAGACAGGAAATAAGGCATGAAATGAAAGAACTCAGAGCAGAAATAAAAATGGACATTAAAAATGAAATGGATGCCATAAATAAGAAGATACAAAAAGTGAACAAAGACATTACAGAGATTAAAAATGAAGTAACAAATTTACACACAAAAACCAAACAATTACAATCTGACCAAAGAATATTAAAAACGACCCAACAGCATCAGGAATTTACAGTAAACATGCAAGAATTACGATATCGTGATGAATGTTTGAAATTGAGGGGAATTCCTGAGTCAACGGATGATAGGCTTTCTGAAAGGATGATACCACTATTAGCATCATATATAGAAAGTATGGAAGAAAAACTTGAGGCAGATATTGATAGAATTTTCAGGTTGAATTCCAAATTAGCTAAAGAAAAAAAACTGGCCTAGAGATGTTGTAATTTGTTTTACTAAAATAAGGACGAGAGACAAAGTTCTTCAGAAAAATTATGATTGTAAATTAATGATTGACAATAATGAAATAAATTTTTTTAAAAGATGTCCTGTACTCAATAATTAAAAAAAGACAAGAAAATAAATTTCTTACGCAACTCTTACAAAAATGCAGGATAAATTTCAGGTGGGAAAAGACTGAAGGAATTTCCTTATACTACAAACAAAGATGGTATAAAGCAACTACTATTGAAAAAGCTAAAGAAATTTATGAAAAAATCAGGAAAGACACAGATACTACAGATATTGACTCCCCTCTGGAAGAACAGACAAAACCAGATGATGGAAATCCAACAAGAGATAATCAGGATGCGAAAGATAGTGAACAGGAGATGGAAGAAGAGGGACTAGAAGAAGAAGCAGCAGAGGAAGAAGGGGAGATCGAGGATAAATCCAATCCAGATTTGGAAACAGAACAGGAGCGCTAAGAGAATTGAAAAAATAAGAAAGATGGCCATTACAGTACAATCCTGGAATATTAAAGGAATCAGCTCAAGCTACAAGAGAAGACAGATCTTCCATTTTTTGGAGAGAAAAAAGCGGACTTAATTTGCTTACAGGAGACCAGGATCCAAGAAGCTGCCACAAAATATTTAAGAAATCCAAAACTGGGGAAACTCTATACTTATACATTTCAAAAAAAAAAAGAGGGGAGTGGCAATGTACGTAAATTCTAAATTTCACTCAGAAGAATTATTTGTTGATACTCATGGGCATTATATAGGAGTAGAAATTGACCTTTTAACTATAAACATTCTGGCTGTCAGAATATATACCCCTACAGAAAATAAAGATAAGTTCTTCGTAAAGTTAGAAAAAGAACTGATGAAATACACCCAAGAACGAGACCAACGGAATATTCTTTTGTTGGGGGACATGAATGCAGTCTTAAACCCAGTTCTGGATAGATCGACCACAAAAGTACGGAAGACATCTCAAGGGAAACTTCCTAAAAGTTTCTTTAACATCATGAGTAATTTCACCTTACTGGACGTCTGGAGCCATAAATATGGAAATTCAAAGGGATTCACTTTCTACTCAGAAGCACACAAATCAATGTCTAGGATAGACATGTTTTTGATTTCAAAACATTTACACACTATTATTAAAGAAATGGAAATATTGCCAAAATTTCTTTC